>JAFBJS010014571.1:0-58614 GCA_016785265.1 Paraplagusia blochii | reverse complement strand
ATATATGCATACAAGTAAAGTTCCTTATAACGCAGCTCAACTGCAGTTGCACAGCGACTTAGCTCCTTAATCAACTGATGTGAGTCTCCAGACAACTGATTGGTAGGTTTGTGTGTCCAGAATAGGTTGGAACCAAAACCTGCAGCCAAAGTGGGCCCTTGAGGAATTGTTTAAAACCCGTGCTCTAGATTGTCTTATCGGAATAGTCTTAATCCGCCTCAATCTGTCTCTGTAAAATCATATAAATTCAGTTGGCAGTTGTGGCATAGTGGTTAAGGAAGCAGGCTTTGGTTTGCAAGGCTGCAGGTTCCAATCCACCAGCTGCCAGGTTGCCACTGAGGTGCCTTGATAATAGCACTGTCTCGACCCACATAACTTCCAGTGGGGTCACCACCCACAGGAAGGCTCACAGTGTGGTGCAGTGTTAATTGGATATAAATTATTAATTTATATTTATATTTATATAATTTTATATATATATATATACACACACACACACATATCATTATTAGAGAGCTGAGAGTTGATTCGAGATGTGTGCGAACAAAATAAACTGCTAAAACTTCTATCGGTGAAGTCTAAAAAGGATAATTTGCTCCTGTGGTGTTTTAATATTCATCATTCACAGTCACAGTCGTGGACCATTGTTTTTGTTCCAAGAAGATAAGGACATTGACATTCTTGTCTGGGCTCGGTGTGTTTGTAAATCTAATTTTCCAAGCAGAGCAAAAGTGTTTCTTTTTCAAAATCTTTATTAGATTTATTAATTTACCCCACCACGTAAAATCCATTACTTACATAAACGTTAGGAGAGATGGCTAGGAAAATGAACAAAGTGCCTTATCTACATATTTGAATTTCTTCTCTGATAAAAGTGGAGATAAGCTCGGGGACGATATTCAGACAAAGATGTTAAAACAAAGCAATGGTTTTGGGCAGTGGAAATGTTTGGAAAAGACGAGAATAAATCAGATTTCCTAAAAAGATCCAGAAAAAGAACATTTCGTAAAAACAGCTGCACTTACATGGTTTCTTTGGACACTTTTGGCATTTGTGGAAACCCCAAGAAGTCCCAATAGTTCCACAGCAGTGTTCCTGCTTAGTGAGACCTGGCAGAGCCTTTCCACACTGTGTTGCACAACAAGAAAGTTGAGAGGGGAAATGATATTATTTAAAATTCTAGACGAAGTATTTTGTGTGTCAGAATATTTGAAGACATTACATTCTTTAACTGGTAAAACACATAGAAAGCACCACAGTAGGGATTTCTTGAAGACGTGTAAGCATTGAAAACAACAAAACTGTATAACAAGTACACTATGTACCTGACTGCCCGTGGTCTCCTGGAAGCAACGGCCCAGCATGTTCTTAGAGGTGACAGGCTGGTACTGAGGAACCTGGTCTCCATGCTGGCCAGGGTAGAGCACATTGTAGCCGTGATGTTGTATCTTCTGGCTGCTGTCTGTGTGGTGGTAGGTGTAGCTAGTGGATGAGGAAGAGGAGCCCGACTGGGAACCTTTGATTTGGTGTCCGTTGTTGTGGTAACTGTCCAGCTGGGACACCTGGTGTACCTGAACAGAGGCCTCTGGGGGGTGTTTTATGTGGATGTTGACGATCGGGCTGTAAACTAAAAAAGATTAAGTAAAAAAACATCAGCAACACAAAGTATAATAAACAGTGGGAAGTATGAATATACTGAACTGTACTGTAAACTATCTTGCTTCAATAGGCAATAGGTTACACAACAAATCTTGTCTATTTATCTCCATGTCAAATGAAGTCACTGTTCATGTGGTCATTTTATGACAAATTTTTGAAAAAAAGGCTTCTTTTTTTAGTTGTTGACACAAGTTGAGCATAAATTGAAACATTTTCAACTTGTCAAGTAATGCTGTGGTAGTCTTTATATGTCTAGGTTAAAAAGAAAAAAAATATTATTATTTATGACAAAGTTCAGCACATGTTTGCCCATTTTAAGGCAAATGAAATTATTTCATTTTAATCACAAAAAGTCATTGCCGAGATTGTCTTTTTTTGTCAAATTTTGGAGCAATTATAGAACATTTTAATGCAAAGCCAAGATAGTGTTCATTTCAAATTTTGCTTTTTTTTTCCTTTTCCAACCTTGTTTTGCACATGTTTATCTTATCCATCTTTCTTTCTGACAAATTTGACATTTTTACATTTACATCTATTTTATTTACAAATATTTAAGTGGTTGTTTTTTAATAGTTAAAGTAACTGTTTTTTTTTATTTTCCAATATAACTTTTGCACATCTAAATAATTGAGGACATTTGATGCTTGCAATAAAATAACATACTTCTGCAACAGTTTTTATGCTATTAATAAAGTGATAAGGATACTCACCATTGCTTTGGCCATTGCTGTAGGTCAGTGGCAGCGTGTGAGTCGAGTGGACCTGACTAGAGCTGTAACCACCTGCTGTCTGCTGGGGCTGCTGATGCTGTTGCCCACTCTGCACTGGCATCTGGCAGAATTTTCCAGTGAAGTTGGGAGGACACTGACACTTGTCTCTTGCACTGCACTTTCCCCCATTCATACAAGGAAGGTGACAGACCACTGGGAAGAAAACAGTAGAGCAACAATATTCAAGGAGAGGAAAGCAAACTGCTTGTCAAGTGACACTGTGATCCACACCACTGCAAACAACGAAATGCGCATTTAGCCGTCAGCCCGGCAGCTGGTGGACTGGAAACCTACCACTGCCTCCATACCACAGTCTTAACAGCACCATACCAGAAAATTAATGCTTGTTCATTACAGTCAATGGTGAGTGAACAATCTTTACATGTAGAAAATACCTGTAATTGTTAATTCAAGGTACATTTTTAAGACGTGTTATTTTGTAAACTCTGTAAATATACTGTACATACAGGATGCTCCTTAAAAACAAAAAACAATATTTTGTTAATAGAAAAAAATGTATATTAAATGTGCATAATAAATGTAAATATTTTTCACTTGGAATTTGTTTTAATTTGGAAAATAAATAAATGAATAAAACCTGACCTCCAGCTTTTCAAACTGGTCTCATATGTGCTTAGATTTGTTGAGAAAAAAATAAGACAAAAGTATGTATGTATCTAGACAGAGCTTCCTCCATTTAGACTGTGGTGCAGGTTGAGGACAAAGGAGACACCTGTAGCCTGTGTAAGCATTTCAGTCAGATGATGAGGGTCTTCCCCAGGGCAGGAAAAACCTTTCGAGTTGTAAAATTTGACAGTCTGGACCAGATAGATTGAGTGTTTATGTGAACTACGACAAATGTAAAAAAAAAAGTCATACATAAATACTTTTAGGCTTTACTACCCGTCATGGCACAGTGGAAGTTGATATTATATTCTTTAACAACAGTGTCTTGACATTTCAGACACAGCAGTTGATCAGAAATTACAGGGGTTACAGATACACAGAGAGCAGTTTTAGTGTTTTTGTCTGGAACGCCTCCCTGCTGGCTTCTACATTCAGTCCAGCTCCCACTTGACTTTGTTTATTTTATTGTAACTGTAAAAGACGGTAAAGTAAAGTGTCTGGACTAAGATTGACACAAATGAGTTGGCAGCTACAGATGTCTAAAGAGCTGAGGGGCCAGAATTTTCTCAGCACTTGGCAGGTTGCTAGACTCACCTAAAAGAAACCGTGCCAAAGGAGCTGGAAAATCAACACTTTAATCTGCTCTCCGAGGGCTACGGTAAGCCAGATGAGATTCACATTCAACAGTCTGGATATGTCCTATTTAAATACCAAATTTGTTAAAAAGCTACCAATTCATTCCTTGACTAATTTCTGATTTCATTAACCAGCATTTGACTGACCAAGTTATGGCCCTCTCACATTGCAGAGAACCTTCATTTTCTACAGTTCACTGAAAAATATGAATTTATTTTATTTACATACACAAGTTAAACCAACCAACTCAATAGCTCCTGTAATTGTCTGCTCAAAATTACTAGTGGAAAATATTTTCACACTGGACTGTTGCGTGATCCTATTAAGCTCCAACCTTTATATAATATTTTAGAGGCTGTTTGTATTTTTCAACTGCTTCAGTCATTGAGTTATTCCAGTAAAACCAACTTTTTTTTGGCAACAAGGGCTAACTACCCATAAGAGATGCTGAGAAATACTATAATGATGAGCCAATCAGTGTAGGGAACAGAAGGGCATTTTAATGATGCATTCAAGCTTCTCTGGTGCAGGGCATTCACTGTGTGATTTATTTTGTTTTAATCCATGGTGAGCAGCTGACAGCACACAACTGTTGTGCTCACATTGTTTGATTCGATGGTCGGGTGCAGTGGTACTGCTCACACAGCATACTGGTTAAGAAAGCGGACTTGGGTCTGCAAGGTCGCAGGTTCAAATCCCCTTACCGCCAAGACCACTAGGGTCGACCGTTGTGTGCAGTGGTGTAAATTACAATGTCACAATGACAAGGAGTTTGCTTGTCATGACATATATGACCAATGCATTAAGAAATGCTTTGGATCTATTGAAAATAGATTACCTATTGTAATGTAAATAAAGGCAAAAATGATGAAGAAGAAGCTGGTTGTTGGACAATAATGCTCAGCCTTATAATTCGTGGCATTCTGTGAACAGACATGGAAAAGAAAAGGTGACCATGTCAGATTTGCCATGCTGCTCTATGTTGTTTATTTGTTTTCTCTTCCAAATTAATTTTCTGGCATGTGCAATGTGCAATGGAGGAAATCGGCAGGATTTCAAACTGTTTAAATTTTTACACAACCAAACGTCAGGTAGCCATGTGGCGATTGTTACGTAAGTTTTGTACAGCGCACTAATCGGGTCACACAACTCAAGCTGACAGTCGAGACTGAAAAATTGTGGCCTGACCTTAAGAAAACAAAATTCCCAGGGATGTTTTCATTTTTGTTGCTATATTTTTACTGTTGATTTTAAGTGTTTTTAATCGTGAACATAAATGGGAAAAGAATGATCATAATACCCCCAATGTAGTGAAATTTAAATGTTAGGATATGTTCAAGACCCCTTCTATAAGGTATAGGGTGTGTGTTTTAAACAAACAAAGTCACTATCTGCACATACATAACCCCACACTCTGACCTCACCTACACAAAGAAGAATGAAGGACAAGACAAGGACAATCTGTGCAGAAAGTAAACATACATTTTCCCACATCTGCTTGAAAGGCGTCAGGATGAAAAGAAGAAAAGAAGTCCCAGGCAGAAGAGGAATGAAACAAGCCCCGACAGGCTCGTCTACACCTCAAGTCTAATCCAGGTGTAACATGAGGAAACTTCACCAGTTGCTACAACATTTACCTGAAGTTGACAACAACTTTCTTATGGATGAAATGGTTCTCTTACGTTCTAAAAACATAACTGCAATTGCTCGGAAACCAGACTGTGTTAGTGAAAGGATAGAAACCAAGGCTTGCTTTAAAATATAATAAAAAGTTTCCCTGAAAAATCATAATACATAATCATTACAGAGGAGAATATTAGGAAATAAACTTGACAACCATAAGGCTCCAATTACTTTTTTGAGTCTTGGAAATGTAAGCAAAGCTTGCTTTCATGATGAGTTAATCTACACATTGCCAAGTTTAAGTGGAGAATTTTGGACAACATTGTGTCTCTTAATTTCTTTGGTGAAACTTGTTGAAATTTAAAAGCAGGAGGCATTGTTCAGTTACAGCTGAGGGAACTATGGAGTTTAATTATATACATTATTTGGATAAACATCTTAAAGGGTTATTGACATAATAAAACAATCGCTAAATACATGTGACAGCAGTGGTGGCCTAGCGTTTAAGGTATAAGACCTGGGTCCACGAACCCCCAAAACACGACCCAACTTCCAGTCACCACCCACACGAGGGCTGAAAGTATGGTGCAGTGTGATTTGAGTGTCAGTCCTGGAGACTGCTCACCTGGCAATGGATGAATGATACAGGATTTTACAGCTTGGTGTCCTCACTGAGGTTTGGGGTTGAGGTATCACATGCAAATCAGATGTCAACATGATTCCCTTTTTAGCTATCACTGAATAAGAACTCCAATTTAACATGAGGAAAATTGATACAAAATACCTCAAATCCCATTGAAGAATGAAAGAATAAGTACGATGACACTCAGAGGGTCACGTCAAAACAGTAGTATGACACGAACCAAACCACAAACCAAAAGTGAAATGTCTCTTTGTTGCTATGAATGCGAGAGAAAACTGAAAGCTGTCTTTTTAACCCTCTAAAAACACATTGCCAAAGGTCAGACCTAGTACTTAATTCATTGCTGAGTGGTCAATGTTGAAACATTCTAAGGCAAAAGCAACACAGGGCTCAATATACCTGTCATGCAGTAATACATCAATATGGTTTCATTCCAGTAACCAGAAGAAAAACATGCCTCTGGGCCATCCAGAGCTTACATGGGCGTGTTTTTTTTCTTTTCCATCTTAAAGCTATCGTAACTCCAGAAGCTGACTCAGACAGGAATTCGTCCCGCAACTGCCTTTCATGTGATTCCGCACGTGTCAGGGTTCAGATAGGCTGATACAGTCCTTGTAAGGACAGAGGCAGAGTCTGGCAGTGTAATGTCTTTGCTACGTATGGATGAAAATAAGGGGTCTTTTATATAAATATAACATACAGTGAGAAGACAAAGCTGAGTATGGGTCTTTATTTGGCCTCTTTAAACACAATGGTCTGTTAGCCTGTTGTTTTTTAAGGGTGTTACAAAGAACTACCGTAATAGGTTAGTAAATCCAGCTGTAGAATTCAAAACTGTTGCAAAACGCCCCCTAAAAAATAATTACATTTAGGTTGTTAAAATGCTGAGCACCGATCTTGGCAGCCAACTGCTGCTCGTACTCGTACAGGTAAATTTGAGGGACAGTAAGTTCACTGCTCATGATCCATCTGCTAACGATGTACGATCCGATGGTCATGTGTGATTGGACTGCTCACACTGTACAATCACGACATGACAACGATACAGCATTACTTTACTAAATAAACAAAAGACGCCACATGCTTGAAAAAACATCAAAACTAAATAAAAACATTGAAAATTGTAGATTATTTGACATGAAAACTTTATAAAATATGTTGGTTAGCTCAGGATTATAGCATCTAAAACCATGTCTAGTGAGCCAAATCAGAGGTCTGTACATTACATTGACTTACATCAAAATAGAATGTTTTTATAGCAGTACTGTAGCAGTAGTAGGTTAATGATCTCTTACCTACTCTGAAGTTGGGTGCAGTCAGAGTGTCTGTGGCATGGCCGTTCTCACTGATGATGGTTGTGGTGTTTCCCAGCTCACAGTTGTTGTGACATCTGCCTCCAACGCAGGTGAATTTGCAGATAGTGGGTGTGAAGACCACCTTGATCCTTCCTGTGTGGTTGCCCACTGCTCCAAGAAATAAGGCAAAAAAGTCCATGAGGAGGCAGACAAGGAGAAAAGAAGTCATTTCTGTGTTCACCGGTAAAATGTGATGTCCCTTTTAGGTCCAAACTTTACGCCCTGGGCTTTTGAGGATTTGGTCAATAATCTTCCTTTTGTTGTGAGTGAAAATTATACACAGCGCATCTCCTCGTTCATTAACATTCTATCGACTACTTGTTTCAACAGAAGCTTCCATTCATTCAGGTCCAGTGGATTCTTGAAAAAAAAAAGAAAAAAAAGGCTTTGAAAAAGAGTCCGACCAAAGAGTTCACCAATCAGAACTTTGGGATACTTTCCAAATCTTTATCACAGAGTAGTCTGTGAGAGGTGGATATTGGCAGATGAGCTTACAGACCTTTTATCCAAAACAGACAGCACGCTACCTTCAGCTGCCGTGTCTGCTGTGTGCTTTCCAGTTTTCCTCTCTCATTCCTTAGTCCTCCTTGTTTTCACATTTCACAACCCGCGTTTGAACGCGAGTATATTACAAAACAAAAGAAAATTCCATGAACAGAAGAAACAATGAGGTAGTAGTTCTAGTTGTCTCGTGGAGGATTAAAGTAAAAAATGTGTCTGCTTATCTTCCTGTATGCTGCGTCATACCCACCGTCTCAAAACCCAACCCTCAGTGGAGGATTAGTCAGAGAAGGAGGGTGATCAGACGGGCAACCTCTGCTGTACTATCTGGAAACTAAGGCTTGGAGCCAGATGTGGTTTGTTTGGTTTTTAATATGGCTGGTACTTTCTCCAATAGAACCATGACAAACCAATACAAGGCGTAGAAAAGGCCTGAGACATTGTCACATTTTAGGGTTTATGAATTTTAAATGGCATTTTTTTTTAGTTGATGTAAATGCTCCACGTTTCTGCTCTTGATCTGACTGTCCATCAAATATTGGGACCTGGCATGGCCCACAAGTTGTCCCAAGTCTGAGCTGAGATAAAATCTTAATTTAGACGTTTCCCTGTCGCTTACTGCTTGGAAAACACATATTGGGGGTTCCATTTTATATATATATCCGCTATTCTAAGACCCTTCATCTTACTGCAAATCAACAATTACACATGTATTTATTTCAGAAAACAATTATTGGAGTTTAAAACACTTTTATTATTTAATAATTAATATAATAGGCTGGGCGGCAAAGTGGTTTAGGAGACGGCCTCGGGTCTGCAAGGCGTCAGGTTAAAATCCAACCAGCTGCCAAGTTGCCACTGTGGTGCTCTGAGCATAGCACCATCATAAACCAACAGCACTTCCAGTGGACTCACCACCCACAGGTAGGCTCACAGTATGGTGGAGTGTGATGGGTGGCAGTAGTGAAGACTGCTGCCCTGAGATAACAGATAAGGGTTGGGATGAATAAATAATTAATATAACTTAGACCTATACGCCTTATTTGTCAATGCACAGAGAACACAACAGTGGGTCTGACAGGAAAATATTGTTGGTTAGGAGCCAGAGTACACAGTAAATAGTACACAGCTTGTGAACCATAAGGAAACAATTAAGTGACATATGTTACAAATGTGCACAGTCCGATGTTATGAGGAAATCAATGTATAACAATAAAGACGTATATAAATAGACAGAGTGACACAAGATATGCTTGTACAGTATTGAGATGCAAGTGTTGGCTGTTTGTGTTTAGCAGTCTGATGGCCAGGGGGGCAGACACTATTACAGCAGATGCTGCAGAACTGTTGAGGTGTGTTGCAGTCGATCACGTAAGCTCTGTCTATGCAGCGTCTAAATTCGATCTGAATATAATATAATAGGCGTAAATTTAATATATATATATAATGGATACATAAAGCAGGGTTCTTAAAATATGGATTTCTCACTTCAAGGTAACAGAGCGAGAGTTCTTGATCCCTATGGTGGCTTAAGGATGACTGAAACGTTAGGATTAAGGAACATTTTTGTGTGTGTTAGCCATGCTGATGTGACTAGGGCTGGGTATTGATTCAAATTTTCTAAATCGATTCGATTCAATTCAATTCACGATTCGCTTCGGTTTTCGATTCAGTTTTTGTCATATCAATTATAATTCGGTACCAACGTTATTCTCAGAAGAATTAAAGCTAAAATTGAAGTTAATCCATTTGCTAATAAAAAGTGTATTTTTTCACATTTGTTTCCATCCCAAATTTACTCAAGGCAGTCATATCATGCATTTTTTATTTAATATGACTTGACCCAAAATTACAAGGCAGACTCTAGTTTTAGATTTTAGTGCCATGCTGTTTTTACAGTTGTTTTTCGTGCGAGTGTGTTAACTCACACGTAATGACGTAAATACGTAATCACCTGTGTTGCATTAGTTCACGTAAAGTTGTTGGGAAAAGAAGGAAAAAAAAGATCGATTTTTGGATTTATGAATCGATATCGTAACAAAAATAACAAAAAAAACGATTAAAATTGATAATATTGATTAACCCAGCCCTTGATGTGATTATGGCATCATCATTTGCATTTTGAAGTTGTATTGTCCAAGGATTTTCTGAAAATGATGGATTTCGAATAATCCGTCATTTTTTCATAAAATCCTTTCATACATCACTGCATAAGCAGCAGTTATAAAAAATAATAATCTCCTCTGTCAAAACTAGAACATTGTTTCCTGGTTGTGTTAAGCATATGGTATGGGAATCAGTAAGACTTTGCAGACATAACATCAATATCAATCAATGCAAAGTAGGGTAATGAAGTTATTTCGTCCTGAGACCAGAAACATAGACATAGAAATCGGAGCCACAAAGCTGAGGTCTCCTTAGACAGCAGAGAAGCTGACGCCAGGTTGACTAAGAAGGTGAACAATGGAGGTTTAAAAAAATTGGCTGTTTATAGTGACCCTGATATTCACTGCAATACCGTGGTACAGTGTGGGTTCAGCAAAAAAACATCTTTGGTTTTGATGTTTGGTAGTTTGTTACCATTCTGTGAAAAAAGGGAATAATTAGAAAGCATTTTTAATGTAGTCTATAAAAAAGGTTGGATATGATTAATACTATGGTGCAGTTGTTTTTTTTTTTTTGGTTTTTACTTTAGAGTCGTGTTTCAGAACCTCAGGGATGTGAAGCCTAGTCTAAACATGGAAAACCATGGAATGATTTTAAAGAAGTTTTAAAATAAATCAGTTTACTACCACAAATAAAACCCATAATTATTCTTAGCTTTTTCTTCAAAAGCACTGAACATCAATGAATGAAGTTATGTTGGCCCCCCCTTCTCTAGGTGTGTGTGTGTGCGTGTGTGTGGCACTTTTCTCTTTACTTTTGATGTCTGGCCATTTCTTTGGCACATATGTACTATGAGCTGAAATTAAACTGAGCCACAGAAGTTATTTTGACCTGTGGCCAAATCTGTGTATTCTCAAGGCTGCTGCACTATAACGTCTACAACTCCACACTACTCTGTCTGCTGACCTTCCCATTAATATCCTTCAGCTGCTTTGTCTGGCTGTGGCAAGATGCCGCAACGGCTGAGACTGCAGTTTACATTCTTTGCAAAAAGAACTCAGTCCCACATGGTGAATTTTAGCTACAGTTTAAACAATCTCTAAATTTGAAAAAAAAAAATGCTCAAACCCTTCCAGTAAGTAAAGCTTAGTCCATTTTAATTTTAAGGACAACCAGATAATGGGATAGATTAAAGACCCGACTATGGACAGCTTTTAAAGCTTTTCCACTCCCTGTCATATCCGCTGCTCATACTGGAGTAGTTAATCGCAGGGGTGATCAGTTCACAGCTCATAATTCATGTTCTCAGGCTATACAACCTGATACTCGGGTGCAATTGGTCTACTCAAACTGTACATTTATACGTTAATACACATTAAAACCCCTTTAGCTGGAACTCTTTTGGATAAATTAATTGTACAGTATTTTAAATCAAGAAGACAAAGAAGAAGACGCTCACAGTTTCTCTCTGAGAAATGATGAAAATAATGCGCAGCAAACAAAACCTCATTTCCATCGGCAATTTGTGCCATTCCATGATCAGACACGGAAAAGAAAAGGTGATGGCGCGTATGGACCATAAAATGTCCTCTCAGATGTGGTCTTGCTGTCAATTTTGCTGTGCTATTCAGTGTTGATTACCTGTCTACACCTCTGTTTCTCGTGGGATTTTAAACGTGTTTGATTTCCGATCCGATCTAATTGTAAACTGGAACACAGAACTGAGAAATCAGGACAATATCTGCTCAAAATAGCACAGTACATACCCTGTTTAACAGAAAGAGCTTTGTGACTGCTTAGAACTGCTGAAAACTATAAAAAAAAATGCAAAATGAGTGTGCCAGTGTCAGGTGAGGAAATGGGGGCTGGTTAAGCTTGTGACTAGTCGTTTCCTTGTATCAAAAGATAAGTCTTGCAAAACTTGCGTTCTACTAAGAAAACTCATAGTTGGAGGGGCTGCACACTTTACATAACTGTTCTAAGGCTTTGTCACCTCAAACAAAGAAAAAATAATTTTTATAAAAATTTGATGGAACATCTCCAAAAACAAGTCAACAAAAAGTAATTGCCGTACAATATTATTATCATATGGTTTTAATCAACTCAGAATTTACTTTCTCACTGGAAATACAAGCCAGTTTAGATGAACACAATGCCGTCATTGTAGCATTGAAAAATAAAGACAAATTCTTTGTAGAAAAGAGATTATAGGGTCCAGAATGTAAACTCTCTAGGTCTAATGATATCTTCTAGCACAATACCATTCACTGAAATTGGGGATCACTCCTTTCACTTCCCTAAATAGCTGTAAACTGCTTCTATTGTATCCTTTCTGGCATTTTGAGTCCAAGTGTCTGTGTCCCAGGCATGTTCTTGGAGACACCTCTGTGCTCTGAGTCATGTTTGGCAAAGTCAACAACAAGTGTTTCTCTTTATCATACTGTGCTACAATTCAGAAGCTGTGAGCAGCAAGTAACTTTGAGTGCGGAGTCAAGTCTATTGTATTTGTATGGCCAAAACTCAAAAAATCCCTCTGTTTTTCTCTTTAGAACCAAGAAAAACGCCAAAAATCAATTGACAGGACTTGTGTCAAAGCAGTTTCTTACAGCAAAAACCAAAGATATGCATGTGCCGATCAGCTTAAGGAATAGAAAAGCATACTCAATGCTGTGGTTTCCTTCAGGCAGACAAAGCTACCAGCGATACATTTTGTTTATTGTTTTTTTTTTCTGTTAAATTTTTTCAGGTAAAATAATGTTTTATGGAAAAATATTTAACCATAAAATGTTATAGTGAGTCTATGTGAACACTATATTGCAAGAATATGGAGCTACAAAAAGTATCACCATATCAGGGAACAGGGCATAAATGTCAATATATTGAGATACTATTGGCACTGCAATATATAGAGTTGAAATTGCTAGAGAAATAACCAAACTAAAATAGACTAACCTAAATATTTTCATGTTAAATGTTATTACAGTTATCAATACAGTGCTGTAGCATTTCAATTTTGTATTGTTAAAAGCAATACCACAATATTTTGAGTGTTCCACTATTTTCTCATACTTCTGGCATTGCATTGTTCATTTTTGGAACACATTGAAAGAAGAGACTTGCTGTGAAGTGTTACTTTATGCTGCTTCTACACAAACTCACCGTGAAGTTGACCTGCTCCGACTCTCAGTGGGATCGGCCTCTCTGGCTGGGACTGAATGTGCGTTTCTCTGTGTGTTGTGTGCGTGTGGTAGATTTTGGGTTTAATGACGTACTGCTGGCTCTGAACTGGATGCATGGGCACGGGTCGAATCCTAGGAGGAAAGAGGAAAAAATAACAATTACAATCAATAATAACAAACATTTTAAACCAATATTGGGACAGTTTTCAGGTCAAATATTAACTTTCAACTAAGTATCAAGTTTGTGCAAAATCTGATACTAAAAATTAGGGTATCAAAAGTGTCCACCCTGTCAAGATAGACACTGTCAGTACAACCACAAATACCACAAAATGGATGCAGTATGGTAGATTTAATGGAAAAAAATAGATTAATTGACCAAAAATAATGTGGAAAAATAAAATGTTATTCAGTATGTAAACATAGGCATTATTGCAAATATATACAAACATTAAAATATCATAAATGTTGAGATTAAATTTAATAGACTTCATATGAAACCATTTTTGGAATGTGTACCATTATTAGTGCTGAAATGTGTACCATGAAAATATTAGCACATAATATACCTTATAGCATCTTATCTGTGAACAGATTATCATTAGGTTGAGCAAAGGTCAGAAGTAATAATTTAAATATTAGATCTATCTATGAGATATGTTTCTTGCCAAGATATTTGCAAAAGCTATGATATGTAGTCATTGGTGTAAAAAAATGCACTTTTTTTTCTCATTTTTGAAAAGTATCTCAGGCCTGAGATCATCATCCAGCACTTCCTATTCTCTCTTATCAGTACAACCCTTTTTCCAGTCGGTCAAGTTTAGTACCTCCTACTAACTTTGATGAGGTAATGGTATTTTATGAAATACGTCTTCTGAACACAGTCCAAAGAACAGAACATGCATAACTCTTCACTCCTAAATTATTGTGTTAAACACAAACAGAAAACCAGAAGCAGGAGTCATGCCTGTTTATAAATGGTTTATGTTGTCAGCCTGCTTCCAATGTTTAAAAGAAATGATAAAACATGGGAGTGATCTCAGACTCAGCCAAATTTATACATAAAGCAGTTGTGCATCCCAACAATGACGCATGTCTGCAGAGCAGACATAAAGACTTAGAATTTATAACCAACTTGGCGTCCGTAGTAAGATTGAAATACCTTTCAGGGTGCAACAGCTCAATGTTAAATACAGTCTAAGTTGGACCATTAGGACTTTTTCGTTCTAGGGTTTGTATGGAAAAGCATATGTGATTTGTAAAGCAAATATGTTTTTCATAACCGCCGAGAAAAGATGGCATTGAAGAAAGGAGGCTCTTGATTTAGATTTAATTTGCTACCATTATGTCCTCTGCCATCGTGAAGGAGCAGCGTGTCCAAGCGCAGATAATTTAAAGGAAAACTAATAACACTAAACAGTGATTCACTGTAACTGGAAGAGGCAATCCTGCCTTTGCTCCTGGTCAGCAGATGCTGCTTCCTGAGGCGGTGAGTCATTCAGTGTGACTTCATTCTAAACTCTGGAACCAAGTGTGGTCCAAGTAAACCAGATGCATTTTTCTTTATTTAGACATAGACTATTTTTCGGTCTTTACGTTTGTATTTATCTCACCATATATGTAATGCACTTTTTCAAGGACTCAGTTTTTACCACATACTTGTATACTGTTGTTAAGAAACAGCTCTTGTAGAGGAATGACTTGTTATTTCTTCTGTTCAACAGCCTTCACCATCACCCACTGTCAATATTTTACAATGAAACTAACACCACCTTATGGGTGTGGACCACTGATTCCTAAAACATATATATGACATTAAAAAAACCTCACATCTAGCAACAAAATGTATTTTCATTTATGCAACTTCATCTGCTTATCTGTTCTCCACAACTGCCACCCAAATAGCACCGCTCCAAACTGTGAACCCTTCATTGGGTGGTAAACCCGCTGGAAGGTATAGTCGTTCCTATGCTCAAAGCACCTGTTAGTTGGTGGACACGACTATTAGGCCGTCACTGCCGATGTGGGAAATGCTGCGTTCATCCAAACAGGCTCAGGTTTCATACTTAGTCAAAATAAATATTAGATAGTGAAGTTAATTTTTGGATGGCGTCAACTGCCCTTGGCGCAACCCCTGCGACCCGGCAACGGACAAGCAGAAGAAGATGAATGAATGAATGAATGAAAGTTAATTTTTTAGTTTATTTGATTCCCGTTGATAAAACTGTGATTGTTATAACTTTAATATTGTTAATATAGGCTACAGAGTTTCAAATTTTAAAATTTCTGGCTATGTCTCAATATTTTCCATAGAAAAATGTGTGCCTCAGTGCCTATATGTATGTATGTATGTATGTATGTATGTATGTATGTATGTATGTATGTATGTATGTATGTATGTATGTATGTATGTATGTATGTAATTAAAGGAATCTTAAGTGTAATATACTTATTAATTACTTGCACTGTAAAAACCTTGGTCTCTGTTTGGTTCAATAAAACTGTAATATACTTGCAGGAATTGAAGAAAGAGACATAACAGTTGGGTCTCTCTTTTTCGTTTTCTGAAATTGTGGCATAGATGAACAAAGACTAAACATATGCAGTAAATAAAATACATAAATAAAAAAGGGTTTATAGACTAATTAGGTGAAATCAGAACATTCTCCACTTTTTCCACACTCCTAAAGATCTCTCACAACAAACTTAAATAACCCAAAACAGTAGTTGAAAACACACGGCCAGACGAGTACTTCCACTGTCAACATATTTGTGTATATTGTTTTGATTTTCCAATGTGAATAATTTACTGTTTAAACAATGACTTGTACTCGTTGTCTTTACTAAAACTTTCAAAAACAATAATGTCATCTTCAGACAATGATGCGCACACAGCATGACGCATGTGTATGAAAATGGTGTGAGCCAATGGTTGCTCACACAGTATCCCACAACAGTTAAACTGCAAGTATGCTTGCATGCTACTTTAGTGTGTGTATTAAAATAGTAAGTTTCATCCCCCACATCCTGGAATGGGCCTGTGTTAAAAATAAAGGTCGGCATGAATATGTTAAATACTACATGTGCTCATCACTGTTTGGGCAGCTGCTAGTGATCAGAACCACCAGGCGTAACCTCTACATCCTTAAAAATAAAGAGCAATGATGTGGCTACCCAAGCACTTCCTTTGTCTCCTCAGTCATTCTCTTATAAATACATATAATCCACCCTGTGAACTGTTGCCAAATGTGACTGCTGCCTATGAATGTCTATGTTTTGTCTTTTGTACCTCTTCTACATTGTTGTAAAACATGGTATTACCAAAAAGATTATTCTCTTACTTTTTCCATATAAAACTACGACTACCACACTCTTTATTATTGTGATACACACCAATGTATATGAAAAACATATAAAATTTGAATACCTTCATTTGACCCATCACAAGAGCACTGAGTGGGGACAGCGCACCTCAGTGGTAACCCAGTAATGGATCAAACCGGAAATGCTAATGAGTCAAGTCCACCACTGTACACAGAGTAATTTGCCAAGGTTTTTCAGACTGGATGTCACTTCTTGACACTGACCTTCCGACCAGTGTTGGTGACATGGGCACTGGATATGGAATCCTGGCCCTGAGACCTCAAACTGTGCCAAAATTGCTAGAATGTTTGTATTAGACCAGGGTTGCTCAATACGAAGATCGGGGTCTACCAGTAGATCTCCAAAGGAGTGCTAGTAGATCTTCAGCAATAATGATGAATGAATAATGGTAATAAAAACTGGAGATGTAATTTTTAGCATTTTAAGATAATGGGCTAGAGTGAAAATCATAAAGGTATTGAGTCAGACATGATATATAACATAATGTAAGTAAGATATATACAGTAGTTTATATAGGTAAATATATCTAGAGTTTTCAATCTAAGTAAGTAACAATATATGTAGCAGAAAAAGGTATCACATAAACCAAGACTGAGATAGGTGCTCGGCTAAGATCACTGCAGTCCAGCGCGAAGGACTAGAACAAAGACGTCCAGCACATAGTAAATGATAGGCATGAATAAAAGGAGTAAACATTCACTGTACAACAGTATCATTATCATTTAACAGTACAAAATCGTTTGAGAAGTCCTAAGTCCAACAGTCAAACACATCACATCTTAGTTTGACAAAAATTCTGAGGTTTTCGCCATCATGACGCCTTGTCGCTATAAAAAGATTACAAGTGTCACCCTGCAATACCAGGGATCACTAACATGGTGACACCAATGTGGGGCACCTGGTAGATATTGTACTGTTGCTGTGCATTTTCAATCAGTTACACTTGCAATGATATTTAGAAGAATCCAGTGACAATGGGAAGAAGAGTGTCTACTATTGTATGTCCCAAAAATTAATTACTGCAGCTCTACATATAATTAAGTGCCCTTAGTAATATGGTGACAAATGACATATTTTTAAGCGTTCCAGTCACAGTGACCACTTGTAAAATAGCTTTCCAGTACATTCAGAGAGAGTGTTTTTCTCACTAACACACCTGTCACACATTATTACTGTCGAAGAAATCTCACAGACGGAAGTTGCACTGAGTAATGATTGCAAAGGAGAGTATTTTTACTCCACTTATTTTTTTTTATATGAACAGATTTTATATAATAACAGCCCTACAGTACAGCTACACACGTCCAACAGTCGAGAGTATATTTTTGTTTAATTTGAACTTCAGACATATGGAATGTGTTAAAACACTGTTTCATTTTAAAAAATTAGTTTCCGTTAACACTGTCACCCAGCTTTAGTTTTTAGATACAACTGCTTTACAGCCAGTTCCCTTCCCTTCTAATTTTTATGCTGTACTACACATTTATTTAGATTTAGCTAGGCTTACCATTTTGAAAAGTATTCACAGGGAAAGTGATTTATCACACATTCCACTATTTGTTAATCTAAAGGTGTTGGTATGCACAAGGTTTATGTATCATAATGACAAATACCATACTAATAAATGTCCAAAGAACAGCTTTTGATCCTATGTTTGGTCTGGAAGGGAGTGAAAAGTGAGAAAAAGTGAGAAGCCATAAACATTAGATCTCACTCCAGTTTCAACAAATAGTCTGGCATGAGCGTGTGCACCAGCAGTAACTGTGCTGTTAAATAAAAAGTAAGTCAGAAGCACTTGGAAAACATCCAATGGTTATGTGAGCCTGCAAGTCTTGAATATCAACAGTGATACTTTTTAAACACATTGTTGAGTTGACATTGCATCCATGTGTTTGTGTGAGTGTGCGTATGTGCAGGCCGAGTGTGTGCTCGCCTGAATCTGTACAGTCTCGGCTTTAACTGCTCTGGCCGCAATCACAATCCACCACCAACCTCTAAGCTCAAGTCATCCAAGTCTTCTTCCCCCTGAGAGCTGACATACTCTGGTCTGCCGAACCCACTGAACCTCACAGTTCACTCTCACGTATTAGGGATAATTCTTCTGAGGGCAGGCAGACAATCCCTCCAGTCTGTGTTGAGATTTGTTCCAGGTTAAGGAATGGATTTGAATAAAGGGATCAGAGAAACACAGCTCTCAGTGAGCAGAGGAACTATGAGATAGTAATCTACATGACTTGATCTGACAAACATATGCTGATAAACTCCAGAAGTGCCTTGAGTTATAATCCAGGAATGTTTACTTGTCTTTGTTTTGACCCGGTCAACCCATGAACCATCCTACAAAGATATAGAAATTATACTGAATAGTCTTAAATTGTAGATTTGAATACAAAAAAAATTACAAAAAATATCCTCTAAACTCTACAACAACACTCAGGAATAGTTTGATTTTAACTGACAAAATACATCTAAATTGGCGATTGGATGAATGCCTTCAAAATATTGGCTTTTTTTTAAGCACAAAAAAAGTATCCAAAACAGAGATGTACCAATTACTAATTTCTGTTTCTGCTTTGCTATATGCAACTTGATGACTGTTTTGTAAAATTTATTTTATTCTATTAACTGCATAATAGTAATTATAATATATTTACTACAAACTGCCTGGTTTTCTCTTCAGCACAAAAGTGACTTGAATGAGACACTCAATCAAAATGGGTTTCCATGAAACTAAACAGTACGACTAAAATGACCTCTATCTTGTCTTTTTCTTAAAAATAAAGGTCGGATACAACAAAATGATATAAACTCCTAATGCAAACCTGTCTTTTTTAATCAATGCGTTCAGTGGTTCATTTGTTATAAAAACATCTCTGTTGCTAAGTCAGCTGAAGCATTTATCTGAAACCTGAAAGAATGTTGGTTCAAGCTCATTTGGGGATGATATTTCCAAATTTTAGGGGTTTCATAGTATATCAGTTATCACACTCTCACTATTTACACATCTACCACACACCCAAAAGGTCCTGGGTTCAAGCCCTCTCAAGCACTGAAGCTATAAATTTATCTTTACCATCATGCCATATATATATGAGTATTACTATTTCATATATATATACATATATGCAGTATACACACACACATATATATAATAGGGTTGTTCAGTATGATTTTTTTTGTTTTTTTTCTTTTTTAAAAACAATAGGAGAGTTTAAATTATGTTCTGCGCTAAGTGGTTTGTGGGCGTTGGCGGTTTGGTGCTAGACCAAGCCGATTGTTGAACGCAGTACTGCGCTTTTTACATGTGCTTAAATGCATAAAAACAGTATTATGTAAGTAAGTATCATGTACGAAGTATACTGACAAATTGACACTATCTCAACTAAAATATCAAAGGAAATGATAATAATAAGGAGGTCATAATTATTTTTTTAATGGGTGGCAGTGGTGCCCTGGTGGTTAAGGAAGCAGACAAGGCTTAAGTTTTGAATCCATTTGTCACTTACTTATCTAGTGATACTACTACTACTACTACTTTACTACAAATGTACTTATCCACTTACATATGTAGTAAGTTCCCGGTTAAGGTCGTATATATATATTTAAATTTACTCATGTGTTTATCTATTGTATTTTCTTGTGTTTACCTTTATTTCCGTACTGTACAGTTGCTACAGCCATTATGTTTTCTGAAAGATACAGAGGGATTAATAAAGTTCTATCTGTCTGTCTGTCTGTTTGTTCTGGTAATTTAAAAGTAGCTACTGTCACAGACCTCACTACCCACAATGCTCTGCACACCCACGTGCTTAATGGAAAAAACTGCCTAAATTTAAAACCAGGGCACAAAAATCTTTTTTAATATATATTTTTTTAAATCATAGAGGACAGAGAGGTGCCAACTTTGGCAGCTTGAGCATTTAACCCGTAGCAGAATACCACAACATACACTTTCAGCGGTGAACTTCCTGGTCTGGCAGCATAAAGTGTCCCATGGGAAGCACGCACCATGGGAGAGCTCTGCCAATAAGTTCCATGCAGGGAACGTGAAAATGTTTGTTGTACCACGGAGGTATCAAACTCAAATTCACAGTTGGACAAAATTGAAAACTGGGACAAAGTCAAGCTGCTAGACTTAATAGTTATTGATAACTATTAATGTTTTCCTGTCTCTCCAATTAAGTAATGTTGAATATTTTTCATATGGAATAAAAATCCTCAGATTTAGGTAAACATTGAATCTGGGGCAACCAAAGATGAACATAACTAGATGAGAAACTCTATTTAAAATAAACCACACATCTGTGGTATTTGTTTCTTATATTAATATCTTTCAAGTTTGTTTAATGTCAATATTTTTCTAAATCACAGCCCAACAAAATGTATGTGCTATAACATAGCACATACTCCTCACATACTGCTCACATGTAGAGGCTATATACGAGCCAATTCTAGCATACATTTAATATGATCTCTCTTTAGTGTGTCCTGTCATGATTATATAGTTATACTAATACGTAATTGTATGGCTTTTGAGTATTACTATTATTTTTTGTATTGTAAAGTTTAAATGCTTTTGTCCATCTAAGTGTACTGTAAATAAACCTGCACTGATATTCACCAAACAACTGAACAACAAACAAATAATTATTTGTGTTGAATTTGGGTGAATACACAATATTCTTTGCTACAAATGTCCCATTCAAGACACCACTATGCCCTATACTCCATTAACTTGGTTATCCCTGACCTCTGAAACCTTTTTTGTGCCACTAACTAATTAAATACTTGACATTTCTAAGGCTTTGAATAAAATTATATGATGTGCATAGAACCTGCTATTTTTTAAGAATTAAAAACCATTAACCATTCTCCATATATTATGCAGAAGCAGGCCTGGTGCTTTGGAACAACCTGACGCAAAAAAACTCATATTTTGAAAAGGATTCCCAAGGTTTGTCTGTTTAACACAGCATTTAATTTTCTTTAAGACATAAACCTTTTCTTTCTCCCTGGTTATTTTACCCCGCACAAAGACATTTGACAAAGATTTGTGTTTTATGTTCATATTTCCAACATGCATTTCAATTTTAGTGATAATGTATTAAGTGTTACCTGCCCAAGTAGACACTTCAAGAAAGCAGCAGATGTAGGTAAGACCAAGGCAAGTATCTTGACAAACAGATGTGGAAAGAGTATAGTAATTTTTCAAAATAAAAATAATTTTTTAGAATCGGTTATTGAATAAAACATAAATAGTGGAAATATGCAGTCTATACTGTTCAGTCCAGTACCTACTGACACAAGGACCAGTGTCAGTCCACAATCCAAAGGATGGGAGCCACTGGTCTACAATACCCAGTTCTTCTGACCGTATTCTGTTGTGAGTGCCAAACAAATACTAATGCTACACTCAGACAAATACTACACTCGGACTCCCATCATTTCAGTTTGCTACAGTCAGAGACTTGAAGAAAAACATATAACTGATGTATCCCCATTTTCTTCTATGAACATTTTCACTGATGCAACTACTATCAGCATGTTTAGTGATGGGATTAAATATAATCACACCTGCCAACCCTAAACATTTGATAATATTTCTAACAACATAAAGCAGCAAAGGTCACGAGCAATACAACGTCTACATGTACAGTTTAATTTCGTATACTGTTATAACAAGTGTATACGCACACATGGTGCATTATCTTCACAGAAGATTAAAAAAAACACCACTGTGGCTTGGTAATATTTTTTATACAATTTAAACCAATAATTTATAAAAAATACACTAAGGCACAGACATTTTCTTAAAGCAGCCAAAACCATCTTGTTTTTGTTTTGTTTTTTCACTAAATTTAACATACTTAATTTTTTATTTTTAAGTTATTATCAATAATTACATAATTAAATGCCGTGTTACGACCTTCAGATATAAACTAAATAACCTCTTAAACTTAATTTCTTTGTTTTCTATTCCAAAGTTCCAGACTGTGTGCTATTCATGGCAGTGTTTGACCCCTGCAGGTGAACCACACTGACAGCCATTGAAAAGGAATTATGTTGTCAGCTATGATTAATGAGCCGGACTACAATGATGTGTAAAGCCCTCATCATTTCCTACTTCATAAACCAAGAAAAATTGCATTTGGGAACAGTGGTGCCAGAGTGGCGTGGGCGAAAATTAGAAAACTCAGCGTCCTGAGGGATCTAAAAATAACAACAACATTCGGTTTATTGCTGTCATAAAAACTTGCCTGTGCACTGAAGATCCCACAGGATAGAATATTAAAGATACCTGTTAACTACTTAAGGTGTGGTCAAATGATCCATGAGGATACAGGTGGTGGACATCTGTGGGGATCAGAGCTTAGAGGCGCTTTGCTCCCCATCTCTGGAACCACCATCCCCTCTACCCGCCAAAATTAGAAACATAGACACTCTCTCACAATTTAAAAGTTCTCTAAAAACCTGTCTGTTTAACACTGCATTTTCACCTTAACACCTTAATTTTCTATATTCACACTCTGTTGTTGTTGTTTTTCTGTTGTTATTGATTGTCTTTATTCTTTTCTATGTTTATGTTTCTTTGCTATGTACTGTATGGTGGCTTAAAATAAAATATATTATTATTATTATTATTATTATTATTATTATTATTATTATTATTATTATTATTATTATTATTATTATTATTATTGCCCCCAGTACCTTCCATTTAATACAGTGGACAAAATATTATATACAATATTTAAATAATTAACAAACATTCATGATTTCTCAATAGTTAAAAAATAAGACTCACTTTCCTCATACAAGTCTATGACCAAAACCAATAAATAGTAACTCTACTGAATCAACTGAATTAGATCACTAGTGAGGGAGTCAGCGTGACCCACATCCATAAAATGAACAGAGTTTACCAGCACTAATGATCAGTACCAGGTTCAGACTTGCACCATCCCATTGGTTTAAACCAATGGGAGTGCTCACCACCTACAGGAAGTCTGGCAGTATTGGTGCAGTGTGATTTGGCTGGTTTTGGAGACTATCCTGCAACTTGCCGCCGGATAGGAGGATTAAGATTAATGAATAAAATGAAAAAATATAATTGTCCTTCCCTATTGTGTAGGAAAAGTGACACACCAATTGAACCAAAATATCCCATTCTAGTGTGTTGTATATCTTTCCCTAGGATAAACACTTCTATTTTGTTTTAGATTTTTAATCATACCTAGAAAGTTTAGCACAGTCAGAACTCTTTAAATGCACTTTTAAATGTAATATAGAGAAAATCTGAGTAAATCTTTAATTCCCATGTACTAAACTTTGACCTGTTTGTTTAAGAATTAAATGAAATATTTTTTTGTCATTGTGACCTTGTGATTCACACCATAGCAGTGTACAGCTTTGAGCACCCTCGGAGCAGTGTGTGGGCATTAGGGCTGGGTATTGATTCAAATTTTCTAAATCGATTCGATTCGACTCACAAGGGTTCGATACGATTCAATTCACTATTCGCTTCGGTTTTCGATTCAGTTTTTGTCATATCAATTATAGTTCGGTACCGCTAATTTTGCTAATAAAAAATAAAAATACATTTTTTTACATTTATTTCCATCACAAATTTACTCAAGGTAGTCGTATTAATCCATCATGCATTTTTTATTTAACATGACTTGACCCAAAATTACAAGGCAGACTCTAGTTTTAGATTTTAGTGCCATGTTGTTTTTACATTTGTTTTTGTAATCACCTGTGGTGCATGAGTTCACGTGAAGTTGTTGGGAAAAGAAGGAAAAAAAAAAAGATTGATTTTTGATTGATATATGAATCAATATCGTCCTATTAACAAAAGAAATCGATTAATCGAATTTTTAACCCAGCCCTAGTGGGCATGATACCAGGATCAGGGCACCTCAGCAGTAACTTGACGGGAATCGAACTGGGGGATTACGGACCCAAGTCTGCTTCCTTAACCACTACACCACCAACTGGTTCTAAAACAGGCATTAATATGAGACAAAATTCAGCAGCAAGAATCACACGTCATACTCTGATAGTCTCACACATCTGGCTGTTCTTACTGTTATCAAACTGATATTTTCAGAGAAATGCCACAGGTGCAGTCCAGCTCTGTATCCTGAGGCAAAGCCTCACAAACCTGTGCCAGAGAGCAGCACCTGGCTTCAGAACAGTCACTACTAAGCTTTAGTGATATACAGTGTATGTATAAACCTTAGAGTGAAGCGAAAAGTCTTTCGGTTTGGTGGTACTTTCAACTCTATGCAGGCCATAATTACTTGGCTGAGACACAGCTTTAAATCTTTAAGTAGGTCACTGCAATTAAGTATGCAAGAGCAGATTTCCTCTTTATTCTCCCTGTCCTTCCATATTCAAGCCGGTAATCAGCACTGATGGAATGAATGCAACTGACAGATGGAAACTTGTAGAGCAAGGACACGCTTTGACAGACCTTCGAATTGAGATATTTTAATGAATCCACTGAAAAGACAAGTGTTTACACTTTTTTCTAGAAATTAGGTTTGAAAGGAAAAATCAATGGAGCCCAAAAAAATGTATTCAACATCTGCTTTTCGGTCTGTTGTTACTGTTGGTTGCTCTGGTTGTTATCCTTTTACATAATGTTGTGCACACGAAAAGGCTTGGTTAGGATTGCTGTTTTTTCTAAACCACTGGACCTCTAATGCACCACTGCAGTAGTAGATAAGTTCCAATACAACTTTATCATGTCTGACATGTACAGTTTATCTCCACCAGAATGCTTTGTGCTTCCACTGAAACTTTACTCATATCGAACAAATACTAGGGATGTCCAATATTAACATTTACCAATGCCGATATTAACCGATATTGCCCAAACACTTAATTCCCGATACTGATATGAACCGATACCGATATGTGCAGGTGATTTCCCCTGAATTAGCGTGATACCAAACACATTTTTTTTACTATTTTGTCTGAAACAGTCCTATGATTCTATGATGTCTAGTGTTGGACAGAATAACTTTCCAAAAAAATCGATTAACTTTACAAACCGGGGTCATTCTGCCTTCACAACTGTAGGCAATATGAAATGGGCACAGATAGAAACAGCAGCACTATAAGAGTGAATGGCCCTCTTTAATGAGAGAAAAAACATTTCAGCCTCGTCACAATGTAAACAACTTTTCTCGTTGGTGACATGAGAGACAACACCGAACAGCGTTTTACTGGCAAATGTCCGAGAAATACTTATTTCTCGGACATTATAAGCAAAACCAGCGTCTTGAACGGGAAAGAGCTTCTCCAAGACGATGAACTCCGTGAAGTTTGTCTGATTTCTTTTGCTGTTGTCTGCTCCTTACCGTATTTAACTCTGAGTTCAACTTTGAGAGAGAGACACTTCTGCTGCTGCTGCATTGTTGTTTCACTGAGTCCATTGTTGTTATTCATTACTTCACTACATAAAAACTTCATGATAAAGTGTTGAAATCTTACCCTCCACCCTCACATCTCCACCAGCTCCTTGCAGTCATTAAGAATTACAGTTTTCTATCCACAAAAAACTCCAGACCACCGACATTAACTGTGGCATTGATAATTGTTGTTGTCCCTTTAAGATTATGACATAATTAATCACATGCTGGTCAAAGTGTCAGTAGTACTGACTCACTACCGCATGAGGAAGCCCAGCGTATTTGCCGAGACCGTGGCTTTGCAGCATCGGATTTTGAATATAGGTGAAAAAAACGATACCAATATGATCCGATATTAAAAAAGGTTGCTGATATCGGCCCAATAATATCGGCGGACCGATATATCGGCCAACCCTAACGAATACCCATCCTGGGTATCAGATGAAGCCATCCCTTATTTATTAAATACATAAAAAAATCATCATCAAAGTCCATCTGTCCATCTCGGTTCACTCCTCCAGGTTGCTAGGGCAGCAGTCTTCACAACAACCACCCAAAGCACACTGCCCCAGAAGATGGACACAGGCACAGATTATTTTGTCCTTTTCGACAACATTGAATAATAATTGGCCACTTTCTCATCTACAACGGGACAAATCACACTACTACTCACTAAATTGAAACTGCAACTCAATCACTATATCTATACAAAATAGGAGCACCAAGTCACTTTGGCTCTGCATCTTTATCTGGATGACTCCAGCACTCTTTGGTGTAAGATTGGCACTTTTTTGGTTCAATGTCACATTCCTCAAAGCTAACAACATTGTAACTCAAAAAGCATTGGTGATGATCTTGCTCAGAACAGGTACATTTCCATAAATGTCTAGTCAATCCACAGCTCTTCACTTATGTATAAATATTTTTCTTCTTCTTTCGGCTTCCTCTTTTCAGGGATTGCTACAGCAAATTGTTCCATCTCCCCTGTTCTCTGTATCTTCTACTCTGAGTCCAACAACCTCCATGTCCTCCCTCACTGCATCCAACAATCTCCTCTTTGTCTCCTACCTGGTAGCTCCATCTCTATGATCATTCTTCTACCAATGTATCAAATGTCCCTCCTCTGAACATGTCCAAACCATCTCAATCTGGCTTCCCTAGCTTTTTCTAAAAAAAACCTATGTTGTCCCTCTATTGATCTCATTCCCGATCCTGTCCATCCCTGTCTCTAAAGAGAATCTCAGCATCTTTAACTCCTCCATCTCCAGCTCTGCCTCTTTTCTTCTGCCTATCGCTAGTGTCTGTGATCCATACATCATGGATGGTCTCATAACCTTTCCCTTTACCTTAGCTGACACTCTTCCATCACAGATCACTCCTGACACCTTTCTCCATCACTTATATATAAATGATATGTGACTTTTTAAACGTTTAAGGATTTCAGTCCCACAATTCAACACGACAAAAAAATAACGTTAGAAAAGATACTCACTGCTGCTGGATTTGTTGCTGGATGTACTGTGGCCGTATATGCTGAGGGTATGGCTTTACTGTTAGTTTCATCTGACCCATGTTGGTTGCTGATGATGAGGCGGAAGCATACCCATTGGGGGCGACTTGCTGAGGTATGGGCCACTGTGGCACTACATTGTATCCATTACTATTTGTAGTGGTGTGTCCATCTCTGTGACCGTTGGTGGGTTCATTCCCCGGAGGTGCTGGAAAAGGCTGGATGGACGGCTGGGTCTTCTGTTCACATGCCTTCCCTTTTGAGCCAGGCTTACAAACGCAGAGCTGAGGCCTAAGGCACATTCCTCCATTCTGGCACTGAGGGCTGCAGTTGGCTACAACACAAACCCAAGACATAGGAGAAGGAGAAAAGAAAAAGAGAAGAGATTGTGAGTGCTGGATATTGAGTGATGACAGAGGCACATACTAGGGTACAGGCATGCTGGTATATGAAACACCTCAGATGTGCAATTTAAACAGCAAGCAATATTCACATGATACATAACAGAAAATATTTCTTTAAACGGAACAAACCAGCTACAAATCACACCCAATAAAACCCCTGTCTCTTCTGTCTGGATTATTTTGGAAGCGGCGACGTTTTCACTAGGAAGCTACAGATAGTCGCTAAAATGTGAAAATTGAGGTAAGAAACTGTAGAAACTATAGAAACTGTAAATGCAATGCTCAGATAAACACTCTAACTACATAACAATGTAATAAAGATTAAACTACTGACCAGGTTTAACTACTGATTCACAAATACAGAGGGCCTGTTTCTACTGTTTCTTAAGCCAGAACATTTATTTTTGTCAGAACTTGCATACTGTACATACAGTCATGGAAAAAAATATTAGACCACTCTTTCTTTAATTCCTTGTCCATTTAAAAGTCTGCTTCCACTTAGTCTACATTAATCTGGACACATATAATAACAACAAAAAAAGGCTCATAATTCAGTTTAATTTCAGAGCTGATTTCTGGCCATTTTGCATGGTTTTATTGACAGTGACCAAAATCACTTCCGTTCCTACATCACTAGCAATAACATTGTACTGACAAATACGAACAAGGCATTAAGATGAACAAGGAATTGAAGAAAACAGTAGAGTGGTCTGATCATTTTTTCCATGACTGTACATACCTATGTCATTCACTTTCAGTAACACAATGAAGTAGGATATAAAAAAATTAGAGTGTGACTTGCATGCAACATGCAAGCTGATTGGTACGTTTTATCATTACAATGACGGCCAAGACTTTCTTAACAAACTTTTGGGAGGCTATTTATCATAGTTTACACAATCATTCTATCTACCTGCTCCTGACCTGTCACATGTTAGGACCCATTGTGGCCTGTGAGTCGAATGATTTGCCCACACCTGATCAAGAACAACATCTGCCGACACGGCTGTACAGCTGCAACACATTACACATTCAGAGGCTACACTGGGGATGTTAAGCCATCATCTATTCCACACAGTGTGTTATATAAATGTGTACATAAAGCTGTTTGCCTTCAATTAAATGGTTAACTTTATCTTTCTCTTTTATTTGGCAGATGTGTGTGTGTGTGTCTTTATCTTTTCACAACAAAGCACTAGAAAGCCTCTAATTATATAAGAAAAAACTCTCCAAGTAGATGAGGATGAGGCACTCAACTACAAAGTGCAACAACACAGTAGGAGTCCTAACAGTAATTGAAAATTTCATTAGAAATTTTCATTTCTGTGTAATGATACATAAGATTGTGTCTTTCAGACATTGATACGTGAGAACGATGAGTTTTCACAATTACACAGCAGAAAAGAATGGGCCATTAAAGTATGGGTAGGCAGTAAAATATGTTTGTAAGATTGTGGGTTAGGGTCAGTGTTTGGGAATGCATTGTGACTAAGTAAAATGCACTAAAGCATGTGTGAGTATGTGTGTGTGTGGATAGCCAGCAGGACAAATGACTCAAAAAGTCCCTCTCTGTCTCCCTGGGATCGATCTAGGAGGGTGTGTCTCTGCCTGTTTGTCTAATTGTTGGCTTTGAGATTTGTGAAAAGGATAAATGGAAAAGAAAACAACATGAGTGATGGCAGACATATGTTGGCTAAAGTAAGAAACCAAGAAGAATACTTTATATAAAACGTGTACTACATTTACTTTGTAAGGTCCATTACTACAGAGTGACAGGCAAGATGATAGACATACAGCTAGATAAACTTTCTATAAGTATTAGTCATTCGCTACATTTCCAGTGCAGTGTTCCACAGCACTGCTCCCAAAGTTTACAGTACCAAGGACTGGTCTTCTGGAATCAGCTTTTCCTATGGATCTGTGATATCCCACTATTGTGGAAAGAAAATGTATTTTTCAAAATAAAACATTATTTGAAAGAGTCCGTTTTTTTGTAAAAAAGTAAAAAGATATTGATGAGTGGAATAGCTTTTTTTTCTGTGCGGCCCAGAAGCATTGCTTGGGGGCCCAATTTCCACCTTGCAACATCTAGATATGACAGTTGCTTTACTGTGTTTGACGGCTCTAGTGTAGATCCAAAATTTTTAGATGTAAAGATGATGGTTCTGAAGGTTTCACAGCTACAATGTAGTCTTTTGATAGTTGTATTTTTTCTACATGTAATGAAAATACTGTTTTGCTAATTCAATACAAGGATAAAGACATTGAATACAATCTAGACAAATATTAATTTCATTGCAATATTCAGATACCATTAAACTTCATAGTAGGGTCAGCTCGGTTTTAGACTTAGGATCATTATTGGTTTAATATGGGTGAAAATTTCAAGATTAAACATAACAATCTGATCCCAAGTTGAAAAGGGGGTTTTAGTTTGGTATCGACTGATATTCCAAGATACTGGAATATTGTTTTGAACATGAAAACGTTGAATCTATTCCTACTTCCTATCATGTAAATTGAAATGTGAGTGTGTTCCCCGTGGGACAATTGTGGCTCACCAAGTTATTTTGTGGGGTTCACAGGAACAGAACAACACTTTACTTAAAATAAAGACCGGAAGTGCCACTGACTTTTTGACCTAACATCAATGCATTCAATGCAACTTCAATAAATGACAGTTGAGAAAAATGCATTAACACATACGTTTTCATAAAGTATTGCAGTTACAGCGGCCAATTCAAGGAGAGCTGTATCGTTGTTGCCATGAGGTATAATTAGTTTGACAACCTGGTGTACCAGAATAACTGGGCTTACGGATACAATATTCCAAAAGCTGCCAGATAAGGTTAAACCACAGAGAAAAACATACTAGTTTTGATTTAGATTCTCTTATGAGAAAATGGAAAATTCTATCCTATTTACCAGTGCCCAGTTTTTTTGTTTTTTGTTTTTATCTTACTATAGGTATGAAACTAAAAGAAGGGACAGATAGTTTAGTTCTTGAAAATGGGGAATGACCATGTTCTTTTCTATTGTGCTCAGGTTTCCCTCCGTCTGGTTGTAACATTCGTGCTTGTGTAATGAGGCATAACTTTTCCATAAACACCTTCAAGTGTAAAAGATATCAGCCAAATGAAAGGGAGTTACACTCACGGCATCCAATAAAATCAAGAAGCTGCAGAAGCCATTGTACTGTAAGTATGACCAGGATTACACCACTTTGACATGACAAAATGTTGCTCTGCTTTTAAGATTTATACAATATAGAAAATTAAAATATCTTTCAACAAAACTGGCACTTTTGAGCAACATGTTCATGACAAAACATCACATATTGCGGATTCTCCCAAATACATGAAACCAGAGCACATTGACCTGGAGTCATACATAGGCATAAAAATTTTTAAACTCATAATCCAGATGTTTAAGTCAGAATCATTTACATCACCCTTCTAAGAGAATTTGAGGTGCAGATATGGCACTAGTTTAACTTTCTCTTATGAACAAAATGCAATAACTACATTTGGTTTAGTGTGTCTTTTGTTGTACAGTAATGTCCCAATGTCAATGGAAGGAGTCTGTTGGCACATCATCTTTGACAGCAGGCTATGCTCTTGGTTGTAAAATAAAACATGACATTTTCAGCTGTGGCAAAAAAATAATGAACGAGGGACAAGGAACATAGTTGTTTGTGCACATGTATTAGCAGGACAATGCAGTTCATTGATTGGCTGTTGAATGTCAAACACATTGACTCAGGTAATATTAACAGTGCTTTGCATGGTACAATAATCTTATCATGCTAGTTAGTGTTGGGCCACTGCCCACTGATCTCCAACATTTATAATCTATATTTCAACTAATTTCAACTAATTTATAGCTAAAATATGTCTAAGCAATGTAGAAATATATTGTAATAGTCAAAGTCACTTTATTGTCACGTATACCATATATCCAGGATATATGGCACAATGAAATTGCAGTCTTCTCTGACCCACCGTGCAAAGACAATACAAAATACAGTACAATACAAAATACAGTACGATGCAAGGCGTATATATTTACAAGAGGTGGATCAATGGACATTGTACGAACAACCAAACACACTCACTGCAGTTTAGCAATGACCATAGTAAATAGGATGAGGTAGTACTTGAAACAATGTCGTACATTTTATTACCATGCTAGAGTACAAACGCCTGGAGTCTTTTTATAGGGGAAACAGTTGAAATACAGTATGCTGTATAATAGCGAACTGTGTACATGAAACAAAGTGATATAGCGTAAAGTGCAATATTGTAGAAATTGCGGAGCGAGAGCAACAAAGAGACAATTTCTTGATCAGAGCACGCAACAGCGTGTCGCATGAAAACATACCCACAATACCCCCGACATTTAAAGGCACAACGTCGTAACAACACTGTGGTGAATTATGACCACATAATATGTCCATCTATGTCAGTGTCCACTACAGTATACATTATAATAGGTCAATGAATCCCGGAGACAAAGTCTTTTAGTCGTGATGAATTCAATAAAAAGTTGTGTTCCATTGTTTGCCTCCTCGTAAAATCTAATTCTAAGATTTCACAATTCAAACCACACAAAAGCTGCTCATGTTTACTTCTCCAAGTTACAGCTTGTCAAAACAACATTTGACTCTAACTTGGAGAAGTAAACATGACATGACAATTTACTTAATCCATTCATCTTTTATGCTTATCTGTTACCAGGTCAAGGGGCAGCAGTTTTTGGGGACCACCACCCAAATCACACTGCACCATACCAGCCCCTAATGAACCTTTGAAGATACTGTATTTTGTACAAGTTTTAATGGAACAAAAACTTGATGGTAAGTTGAGTTTCGAGTCACTCCCTCAGCACTGATTCCCACAGCGGTGAAACTTACTTTGCATTTTAGTTAATGGTCAGTTGGGGCTGTGTTAAACCTTTTTAGCAAATACAATTTTCTGTTTTTGGCTGAGAGCGCAGTGTTTAGCAACATTTTGTCCAACAAGTCCTTTCAACATGTTTGATCAGTTGGACTACACATCCTCTGCAGAGCCATTACCTCAAGGGTGACATCATTGTTATCTTTTCCCCCCTGGAGGTAAGTTATGTTAACATTTTCTCACTTTCCACTTTTGGCAGGTTTTTCCTCACTTTTTTTTCTGACCAGCATAAACTATTTTCACCCCAGGGTCCCCTCTATGCTTTGTAGAACGAGGGCTGCCATCTGTTCTAGGAATAGTTTTTGTGGTATTTCACACACTTCAAAAGAGCTGTGCTGAGTGTCAAGGGCGACAGAATAAGTGATGATAATTTACTTGCAAGTCAGGGACAGGAAATGGATCCGTTACGCTGCTCTAAGTCTTTTGATTAAATCATGCTGAGTTTGGGAAGACAGTCCACCCTCACCACAACTGGAGCTCCTAATGGATTACGTAAAAATATTTTTGAGCAATAATAATCATTATTATTATTGTAGATATATGGACAAACACGCAGATAGATAGATAGATAGACAGACAGACAGACAGACAGACAGACAGACAGACAGACAGACAGATAGACAGACCGATAGATAGATAGATAGATAAATAGATAGATAGATAGATAGATAGATAGATAGTTAGCTCTGACAATAACCCAGCAGGAAAGAAACTATTCTGCACAGTAGGACTAACAGTTCCAACCAAAATGTCAAGTTTAACTTTCTCTGCTGTGCAGTTTCAACAGAACCGCTAATGAACAAAGACATTTAAATACAGGGTTAAACATGAGTCACGTACAGCAGTGTAGTGCCCTACAGCTACAGCTGTGCTGACGCCACATGTGCTAAGTGAAAATTGCATTTAGGCTGTAGGCAACTGTAAATATTATGTCGCCTACAGGTTTTTGTTGCATCTTCTGTTCTACTGTTATTTGCCCATATGTTACATGTCTATGCGGAACAACAAAATGCAATAACCAATGGCAGTGACCATCTCTCCTTAAGTGACTCAACATTGAACACTACAGTAAATGAGCTTGGTTGAGTTGTGCACTTTTCATAAAACATAAAACTACTAAGTGTTAACCTAAAAAAGGAGATGACAATGTAACTATGAATAACATTATTAAAATGGACAAGTAAAAACTGAAAATCTATAAGCCAAAGAGTACATTTGAATTTTTCTAAGGCACATTGACAGAATGTTTTTACAAAGAGCAATTCTGGTCAGCAAACAAATAATCTGTCACCATCTGAATTCATTCAGCCTGGGACAGAAAATTGGATTTTAGAATGATGACTCACTTGTTGTTTTCTAGTGTTGCCAAGAAAAGCAAAAAACAAATTATGTATTTAGGTCAAAGAGAAACCTAGTAACAATACTGAAAAAAAACACAAAGCAATTTTACGTTATATACAGGGTTGTCATAGCATCAGAAATGACAAATGAAAAACCTAAATGTTGCAGGCGAGAACTTTCTCATTGTCCCTTCGTTATTTCTAAAACCGCGGCCTAATTTATTTGACAAATCCTTGGGTCCTATCCTCTGAACTTCCTTTTGATGTTGACAGGACTGCTTTATTATGGCTGTTTTGTCAGCTGCACATTCATTCTGCCAATCTCCTCGCAAACACATTTCAAAGCCAAAGTATTCAACAGGAGGTTGAAAAATCAACTGTGGTTGTGCTAAAGATATTTTCATACATTCAGTACACTTACTAGCATGACCAATAAGTGAGCATCAAAAAATGCAAGATTTATGTTGGCCAAAAATTGGGTGCATCTCTATTTTGCAACTAAAAAGTATCATTTTAACTACCCTAGTAAAATTCAAAAAACTGTAACTTGTTTTAAATTATTTTTAAAAAATAAATACAAAAATGTTTTTCCCCAGCTAATGTTCATTAGACAAAACAATGCATGTGTGAGCACTTGTCCTTTTACTGGGGACAAGCTGTGTCACAGGACAATTAGAGTGGCAACAGACAGCTGAGTGGATCAATTCTGCTAGTTAGCTTAAAGCAGCTCCACTGCTCTTTAAAACTCTTTCCTTCCATACCCAAGCTGTGCAAACATTACATGACACAAAGGTGATCAACAATGCTGACATATCAAAAAAAAAGTTACTCTAAGTTGCAGTACTACAGTGTCAGTTGATTACTAATGAGCAAAGCACGTAAATAATAATTTATTCAAGTACCATTTTTTTTCATTAAAACATGGAACCTCAGTTGTCGACGTTGGCACTGTGGTATTTCTTTCTTTTTATTATCCATTGATCACTGTAGCTTGAGAAAGATTACACCAAAGCACATGAATAGTGTTTTTCAGATTTTGCTTAATCAATTTCCACCAATTGCATCATAAGAACATTCATTTTTCTTCATTCTCTTATCCGTGACCAGGTCACAGGGGCAGCAGTCTCCACAGTTGCCACCCAAATCACACTGCACCCTATTGTAAGCCTTCCTGTGGGTGGTGAGTGCTCTGAAAGTTATGTGGGTCAGGACCTCAGTGGCAACCTGGCAGATGGTGGATTCTAACTTGAACCCGAGACCCGAATCTGCATCCTTAATCACCAAGGGTTTGGAGAAAAGTTAGAGAAGCCTGATTGAGATGGTTTGGATCTTGAATGTTCAGAGGAGGGACAGTGGGAACATTGGAAAAAGAATAATCCTAGAGATGGAACTACCAGGTAGGAGACAAAGAGGAGATTGATGGATGCAGTGAAGGAGGACATGGAGGTAGTTGGAGTTAGAGCAGAAGATAAAAAGGACAGGGTGAGATGGAAGGCACTGAAGAAGAAGGCACATTAGAGCAGTAATGGTATAACTTATAGCATTTTTGATTTACAAAAGTATTAGCAAAGTAACATTAGTATTGGATATGGTGTTCAAATGAAGTGACAGTGCCCCCACTGGCCAGATTGTTTTAATGAGTTAGGTTCAATAGTGTAGTGGTTAGAATCCCTGCATCCAAAACAGAGTAAGTAGAGAGTCCCAGAGGAACCACAAGATTGGCAATTGTCAGGAGCAGCCTGTTAACAGCAGTTATAAGAACAGCTGTTGTTAATGCTATAAGTTATAAAATTAGGATCATTAAAGTATCTATAGTTGGTATATATAGTTGTTGAAACTATGAGCCATTGGTCGGAATAAAACCAGACTAGCATATAATAATCTACATAGAGCAGCATTGGTGATCTCAGTGGCAACCTGGCAGCAGTTAGAGCAACCTAAATCCACCTGCGTTACCATTGCCAGGTTGCCACTGAGTTGCTCTGAGTACAGCACTGTCCTGACCCACATATACTGTATGCCTTAGGGTTCCAGTGGGCTCATCACTTAAATATTTCAGATTTTCTTTCTGTTTAATTTATCTTCATAAGCAAAATACTGATTAAGTTGATTTTGACGCTGTCATTGTTAAATATGATAATACATAGTTTAGCTTCCACACTTAAATATGTACTTAATAAAATATGTGTATTATAGTACAATACGAGGAGAATTTTATGAAGTATATTCTTCAAAATATGTTCTAAATATTCTAAACTATAAGATAAAAGCCAATCCTAGTGTAAAGAACAAAAGTGAAACGGCTCCAATAACCTTTTAAACAAGGACCTACATAGTGTAAGTATAGGCTATGATTGTATACTATGATTCTACCATTAGCTGGAATGTGGAGTATCGCTGTTTTACCCCTTCTCCTGAAAAGATTGTCCCAAAAACATGTACCTGTGAACGGTCAATGTTGACTGGTAAATAGTGGCATGAAACCGCCATAGTGTAGCAGCACCATGGTCACTATGTAGTTTGAGTGCAACCATAGTCTCCAAGAGTCATAAACTGCATGTCTTAATTATTATAATTAATACAATTAATACATTAAAACAGTGCAACTGAATGAAACCTGAGGCCAAAACACCTCCAATACTGAGGTAGGATTGTTTACTTTAACAAGACCATACAAATAGGCTGGGAGAAAGGAGAACAGTGGTAAAATTAAATTCCAAGTTTTTTTTTTTTTTTCTCTTTCACTCCGAGACACATGCTCCTGCTCATCGGATCTTATTAGTTAGTTTTCCCATGACTTGGCAGGCAACCGTCCAGACAATGGGCCTCCTTTTTGCACGAAAACCAACAAATTCTATAGGATAAATTAATGCATCCTGGCTTGGAAACATTTACGTGTGAGGAACAAAAACATCCACATTTGGCACAAACTGATATGTATTAAGGTCAACTAAAACACTCTAAGGGTCTAACTCAGACTGTGTTAATCTTTTTTAAACATGACGTCAAAGCTGCTATTAACCCTTTATCTATTACACTGTTATATGCTAAATAACCACTTTTAATTACTAATGTGAATAATAATTTATGTTATTGGGTTTTCTTGTTAGCCTTTTCAGCCTGATGATGACATTTAAAGTGTTGGATACGGATTATCATTTCAAGATACAGCAGTTCTTCAGGATAAGAACATCCAACTTGTGAAAATTCATAGATATTGAACAACCACTGACAGATTTCTAATGTTGAATTGCAGTTAGCAGTGGTGGCCTAGTGGTTGAGGAAGCGAGCTTGGGTCTGCAAGGCTTGAGGTTCGAATCCACCAGCTGCCAGGTTGCCACTGAGATGCTCTGAGCATAACAACCACAGGAAGGCTCACAATATGGTGCAATGTGATTTGGGTGGTGCCTGCTGTCACTGTGACCCGCCAACGGACAAGCAGAAGAGGATTAATGAATGACAGAGCATTCTAACGCTCATATTTACAAATGCATGCAAACTCCAACTAGTTCCCTTTATGCCACAAACCAAGCAGCACCGCTCTATATGTGCATCTACTACTACTAGTTAACCTTTTTTAGAAGTTTTTAAAAAATCTTCAGCAATGATATATTTGATGATGACTCTAATCCATATAAACTGCTCCCTCCTCCTCCTTTTTCTTCTCCACTGGCTCAATAGCAGATCAGAATGAACATTTAAATGAACTCAAATTGCAATGAAAGATTGAAATTTAATATATAATGACTTACGAACAATTGAGAAGCAAGCATGCTCTCAAGCAACCTCTCAAAAACCTATTGTGTTCGTAAGTCAAGCACTAATTGGTTGAAAAACCTCAGTGTCCTGGTTGATAGTGATGTCTGCAGATTGATGAAAAAACTGCTGCATGACCATGGATATTTGGAACAAGTGATTCTGTAATATTTGCCATTGCCACAGATAATTAGATATTAGAAGGGCAATTACCTGTAAACTTAATGCATCATATCAATATAATTGGGTTTCATTGCAAAACCTAATGTGTACTCAGGGTGAACAATATTCCCCGGTTTAATTAAAATAATGAGGGACCGAGCTCTTGGTAAAGTATTCTGCAAAACTGACACAGACATACACTGGTGCACTATTATTGGTGACGCGGCCCATTTTTCAGTTTTTTTTTTAGTTGTTGTTGTTGTTGGATTTCACTTAATTTTTTCACGTAGGTTTCACCCACCTACACAAAATATTTCATCCAAAATGACTATTGTGTTTTCGGTCACTACTTCTACCAAAGCCCTTTTCCTTGATTACTTAGCGTAGCTTGCCAGCAAAGAACGGTTGTTCCAAACCAAACTTCTTTCTCTGACAATTACAGAGACCATTGTGGCTCCTGGAGACCAGTAGCAGCAGAGATCTTTTGCAGTCTTCTCCAGGATTGTGCCTCACGCTACAGACCGTTTCAACATCACTGCCTGAATTCTTTTGCATGGTGCCTGCAGCTTTGTTGTAAACATGTCTCTTTAGCCATTTTATAAATCAATCTATCTTACCAAAAGTGGAACAAAGGTCTCAATTTAGAGGAGAATCCACAAAAAGACAAATTGTCTTTTTTTGTTACTAGTTATACTAGATTTTACTGTATTAGTACTGTATTATTATTCTCTTGTTAAAGGAGAAATACTACGTAAATAATAAACAGACATAATGACAGGCTTTTTAGTCAATTTTTAGTGTCTGTTGTGTGTCAGTTTTTTATTTTTATTCAGTAATTATTTTATTCATTTTAATCCTCCATCCCTTACCAGGTTTCACGGGCAGCAGTCTCCACCACTGCCACCCAAATCACACTGCACTAAACCGTGAGCCTTCCTGTGATGTGGGTCAGGACAGTGCTATCGATCAAAGCACCAATGCCACAGCGTTAGCTCCATTCCTGCTCTGTATCAAATTTGGCAGCTTGTGGTTCCAAACCTGAAGCCTTAGACCCAAGTCTGCTTTCTTAACCAAACCACTGCCACCTTCGGATTTTCAATTTAATAGTCACTTGTTGTTAAATATGGCGATTAAGAAAAATAAAAAAGGAAATTATAGTCTATAGTTGTAAAACACAACTACATTGATTAGACTAGTTTTTTAAAAAATAATTAAAATGCTTGCACAAAAAAGACATCTTATATCACACACACAGTTACTCTGTTTATGGAATTGTCTTGTGTGTGTCAGTTTGAGGTTTTGTTGTTTCCGGCCCTATTCCTTTGAGGTCAGATCTCCAGACCACCACCATGTAAGGCAGCAAGGGAATCCTTAAAAATCTCATTCTTTCCGCTGAGCGTCACGCCTGATAGGTTCATTGTTTATGTTTGATGCTGCTGCAACTCACTTCCTCTGGATCAAATAAATAAGGTCTTACACATCACCATGACGTAAAAGTCAGATGAAATGAGGCATCTAAAAGAATTGCCACAAACCTAATTAAAGTGCTGTGGTTCTGGTTTGAAAATCCAGATATTTGCTGTTTGGGATGTCATGGCAACAAAGACATGGGTCACATGAAAGCAGGATTTGGTCAGAAGCTTTGCAAATAAAAATGGGGCATTATTGTTTTATGATTACCCATGTTTTCTTTTAGCAGGAAACTACAGTGGGAATTTTATGGTCAATTTCTAATTTTATTTGGCAGCCTTTGTTTTGGCCCATAGTCAATGTGTCTTGGCTTTAATGATGTAAAACTCCATGGTTCACCTCCTGGACAAGATTGCATCCAAGTTATGGTCGTCTCATAGGATCACTACCTGCAGGAAGGTTCATGAGGGGCTGGTATGGTGCAGTGTGATTTGGGTGGCAGACATGGAGACTGCTGCCCTTGCAACCTAGTAACGGATAAGCGGCTGAAAATGGATGGTTACATGGTTCTACTGTAGATTAAGTTGTTTTGGATAAAAATTTCTGCTAAACATAATGATATATAATGTAGTACTATTATATAACCATTTGGGTCAGACCAAAATTAGATGGTTTTATACATATATATAACTTCAATAAAGACTTTTAGGCATCATCTGTGTAGATTGTCAGTCATCCAGGTCAGAAGACGTTTGACCTCACATCCAAGAGGTTTCTTCAGTCCTAACCCACCCCCACCTCCCCACCCCCCTTCACAGGTATGCAGCGTCTTTGATGTTAAATACCAGAACTCCCATGTAGTCGGTTAGAACTGAGGAAGCCTCTCGGATGAGCGGTGAAAAGTTTTCAAGAAACCTACTATGTCCAGTTGCCCTCGAAGTAACTAATTTTGGAGTTTTACACATCATTCCCTAGTATTTTGAGAGAGAACTACTCTCCAATACTGAGGTAGGATTGTTTACCCAACGTAATTGAAACTGTCCAAACATGAAAGAACAATGGATACAAAATGCTATGTTCATGCTAACTGGTATTTAGGATACTTAATTTCAGTAGCTATCCCACTGAAAGGTCTGTTGATATGTTATTAATATTATAACATCATTATAATTACTGGTTAGTTAGTAAAGGCTCTATGTAACTTTTACATGTAGTGTAGGGTGAGTGAGAGTCACTGCTCATATATTATCAAATTTGTAGTTAACTTCTCGAAAAAAGATTGAGATGGTTTGGACATTCAGGGTAGGGACAGTGATTATATCGGCAGAAGAATGCTAGAGGAGCTACCAGGTAGGAGACAAAGAGGAAAATTATGGATACAGTGAGAGAGTAGATGGAGGTAGTTAGAGTTAGAGTTGAGGATACAGAGGACAAGGTGAGATGGAAATTGTCGACTCGCTGTGGCAACCACTGAAAAAGGGACAAGCCGAAAGGGAAGGAAGAAGAAATTCTTGCAAAAAAAACTCCTTCTAGTCAGGAATGACGGACAACTGCTTCAACAACTACCTCAATAAATAACATGTCCGTACCCAGGTAATTTTGTCCAAAACACCTAAAGAAGACTGATGGATAAGACAAAAAATGTCTTCAAGAAATCTACTATGTCTAGTTCCCCTCAAAGTAACTGGCTTTGTCAAGCTGTAAAAATCTGTTTCTCTACAGAGGTCTAGATGATGCCTCGGAATAGTTTTCAGCCCATGAACCATGCAGCAGCACACTGACTTATTGTCTCGTACCATGACGGCATAAAAACCAAAACACTTTGAACACCAACAGATATGGTGTGTGTAAGCTCTTGTGCTCACATAAAGACTGTTTTGTCGAGAGGGAACTTACGCTTTGTGCACCGCTGTGACCCCTGAGCTTTACTCCATCCATGACAGCACTGCCCTCCGCAGACATTCACCCTGAAGACAGAAATCAAGCACAGGCATATGTAACAAGCAGACGCACAATCATTGAAACAAAAAACAGCCACAGTGTTGGCTCCACTCCTGCTCCGTATCAAAACTCTCAGAAAGCATGTACTTAAGGAACCCAGCAAAACTGCAGCACAGAACATTCACTTTGCTTTGGCTCTTTCACCACTGGAGACATGTTATTTCAATTAGGCCACACATTAGATGACAAATAGTTATCTCTATATTCTGATGCCAGAACTTCACATTTTTACACAGGAGCCTGTTTGTGAATATATTTGAGGTTACAAACAGGCCACGTCACTTTTGATTTGAGGTCTGCAGCACACCTTACCGTAGTTTCGAGTGTTTTCCCCTGGGTTCCAGAAACTTGAGGCAGGTCACGTCAGCATCTAAATGTTCTACCATCGTTATCTGATGTTTTGGCTACCACCAATTCTCACCGGATATTTTTTAGACTTGAACGCAATCCCAAACACAGTGCTTTTGAGATGTGGTTTGGCCATGTGTGATACTGAAATGAGTGGGGAGGAAAAAATGTTCTATGATACCAAAGTTGCTGAGGTTTAATGTTTATTAGAGTTGTTAGATTTGTGGACGTAAAATAGAAAAAGGCACACTTAGTCTGACCGAAAAAATTTTTGTTTTGGATCAAGGTCTACGACTAATGAGCTCTATAGAAGCTGAAACTAAATTACAACCTTCTTTAGAGTTGAACAGACTTATGACTGTGACTAAATAAGGGTTTAGAGACCCTACACTACTAAACAAACCTGGCAAACACAATATAAAACACTATTGTATTAACAAAATATGTTTTTTATCTAGAAAAGAAACGATAACTGTTTGGAATCTAAACCATTCCTAAAAGAATTTAGGGTTAGCAAATAAGGTATCAAATGTTTACATTTGTTTTGTCTTTCCATCGCCGTTATTAAAGAGTCAGTAAAAACCAGCAAAGACACAAAGACCTGGATCTACAAGACTTCAGGTTCTAATCCACACGCTGCCAGGTTGCCACTGAGGTGCTCTGATCACAACCATCCCAACCCACATAACTTGACAATGATGTTGACTCTTTTGCGTTGGCAAAGGCTGCAAACTGAAGGAGTAATTGATATCAGTATTGGCAGATACCCTTAAGATACAGTATCAGTAGCAAACATGAAACAGTGGTATCTAGACATCCACGATTGAAACAAATAAAGTGGTCAGCAGGATGATTATGCTCTGACACTCAGTCCAGTGGGCAGTTTGGAATGTTAATACTCTGCATCAAATTTAAACTTTATCAAATTTGCCATGGTATAACAAAAAAAAGCGTTTCTAACATGAAAACAAGCCATTCATCCACAAAACACATGCCAGTTTTCACCAAGTCCTTTTTCCATCAGCTCATACGGTCACAACATAAGACTTGACACAACATAACAACATCTCAACGTCCAACATGTTTAAGTAATCACACATCCAAACAAATTGTTGGATCACAAACTTGGTGGACCTGACTGGTTCTGTTGCATATGTAAAGTTCTACGGTTGGCATCCATACAGACAAAAAATTAGAAAATGAAAATCTTTGAAAGGGAGGATTTAGCACAGTGCTTCTCAAAGTGTGGGGCGGGCCCCCCTGAGGGGGCACCGTGCAATGCTGAGGGGGGCGCTTGTGACCCTGGGGAACATGCTTTTTTTCCGCCGTTCTACAATAAAGTGTAATTGCACATCCTTGTAAGATGAACTATATCTCCTTTTTTTTGGGTTTTCTTTATGTTAACGAGGATACAATGTTATGCAGAGGTGTACCTAGAACTATTTTATAGACAAATGCTGTTATTTATAGTTGCGGAGGAGAGTGGGTGGTGGGGAGGGGGGCGCAAATTGTTTTCTTCTTGCTAGAGGGGCGTAACAGAAAACAATTGAGAAGCACTGATTTAGCAGAAAAGGCTTGTATTGGTTCCTATCTACTCTGTTGACATTTGATGTTATAAATTCTTACAGTATGGAAAATGAGATGTCAGAGTAAATTGTCCGTAAAATGCTCACGTTGACAGGTGAGTTTAATGTGATTGATTATCCGGAACTAGTTGTCAAATCATGGGTCTAATGCACCTTCAACACACAGACCAACTCTCAATGAAAACATGGCTTCTGGTAGTGGAAAAATCATAATGATGCTAATCCTACCACAAGGTGAAAATGGAACCAAAGGATTTTTACACAACCTCATTGTAAGATGATTCATGAATCTGTAGTCGCTCTGTTGCGTGTCAAACCTTAAGTCCAAAACAACAAATTGGCAACTTTGGCAACCCTAAGTATACTATATGTAGAATAGCTTTGTAATCCTTAGTATTTCTTTTTTGTTGTTGTTGTTAACCTCAACACAACCCAACCTTTTGTACCAAGGACTGGTTGTTCTCTATATTGCTGTGGACCCGTAGTTAATACTGCCCCATTGTGAAAGGGAAATTCATTTTTTTTAAATAGAATATTGTTTAAACTCTGTTAGTATCAAAGCCTGAATGACATTTGTTGAGAAACTATGTCAGATCATCTTTAAATAAAGATAATAAAGGGGATATGACTGGATTTCTTCGGAATTAATTGGTAAAACTGAAGTAAATTTTTTCACACTGTCCCACTGCTGCAGAGCAGCAAATGACCTGTCGACCAGCGCCAAACCCTACTTAACCTAAGTTAACCTAACCTAACCTAAAATCTAAAAATGAGGCTGGGGCCTAGCGGTTAAGGAGGCAGATTTGGGTCCACAGGGCTTCGGATTCGAATCCAGCACTGCCAAGTTGCCAATGAGGTACTCTGGGAATAGCTCTGTCACGATTCACATAATTTCCAGTGGGCTCACCACCTACAAGAAGGCTCGCAGTATGGCACAGTGTGATTTGGGCGGCATCAACTGCCCCTGTGGCCCAGTGGCAGACAGGCCCATAAAGGTAGATGAATGAATGAATGAATGAATGAATGAATGAATGAATGAAAATCTGCTGTGATCTTAGATAAGAAAAGTGTCATCAGATGCATGTTTGTGGCCTGGACTAGAGTGGATAGAACTGTTGTCATGTAAGACATTACAACCAAGATATATGTGTGTATGTCTCTGTACTTCGAATACATTGTGTTCACACTCCATACAAACACTTGACTTTCCAACTGATTACATAGTTTAAACCTGATAAGTGACATTTGACCCATGTATTGCTGACAACGGGGACATTTCTTTTACTACAACCATACACAGAGCATCATCAGAGCCCAGACTGATGGCATTGATAAAACAGGTGAGGCTATAGTAGGGGGGGCACAGGAACTACAGACAAGTCTTTTCAAGGATACAAAGTTTTTTTGTTTTTTAAGAATGTTGACTTTAGTTATGTGCTGACCACTGCTTGATTTATGTTCAGACTGACAGGAAGTCATTAAGTCTAATTTTTCTAGCTTAGATTCTTCAGTTCTGACTTTTCTTACCCAGAAAGTTTCATGAGCTGCTTCTGCTGCTGCTGCTGCTGCTGCTGTTGCTGTTGTTGACTAAATTGGGGCAGTGGAAGCGAAGCTGCCTGGTTCCCCATCCTGCGGGTCCGGATCTGTCCACCGAGGTTGGCATTCAGCTCCACGTTGTACGTATGCGGCTGTCCCGCTGCGCCGTGACGCGTGGAGATGGAGCTGACGCGCACCGCGCCGTCCGCTCGGGCAGAACCAGAGCCCGGCCCCGGACCGGGCTGCAGGACGTACAACTTCCTCAAGCCGCTGTGGCCCTGCTGCTGCTGCTGCTGCTGTTCTACCGACACACACACCGGGGTGAACATAGCAGCCAGGACAAAAAAGAGGCCCCATTCCATCCAAGCCATGTCTGCTGCGAAAAGGGAGTCAAGTTTGGGACTGAGTGGAGGAGTAAAGGAGGGCTGTCCAGGTTAATTTCAGCTCCGTTAAAAAAAAAACACTTCTCTAGCGATAGAAAAGTTGTGTACCCCTGAGCATACTCATGTAGGTGTCGCCCAACAACACAGAAAATATGCGAACGTTACCCACAAAAAAAGCTGACTTAAGTAAAGTGAGAAGTTTTAAATAAATAAGGAATTGTCGTGAAAACAAATATCTTCCTCGGCCAACAAAGTTGCGTCCTTTGGCTCCGTTTTCTTCCTGTCTTCCTGTAGCACCACAGAGTCCCAGACTGCCGCGTCCCGCCGCGGCCGATGACTGAAGTCTCTGCTCCGTCTCAGAGCCTGAGAACTCCAGGAAAGTTTCTCCGCTGGAGGTGAACGGTGTCAGCGACGGAGAGCAGCCTGCCTCCAGACGTGACGTCAGCACCGAGGGAGGAGGGGGCGGCTTACCCTGACAGAGGGGAGAGGAGGGGGGCGGGAAGGGGGGGCAGCCGCCCACACACACAGGCACTAATGGGTGAGTTGACACATCTCCACACACTGATTTCTAGTGATTTCTACGACATCTTACCCAACTGTAGGCAATGGATTCAAGTCAAGTTCAGTCCCATCCAGTGATTCCAAAACTTCCCCAGAACTCTTTTTTTTTAAACTTTTTTCACACCCCCTCACATTGACTTCATACTATTGCTTGAAAATTCCGATAAATAGATAAATACAGTCATGGAATTTCTTGTTCATTTTTAATCCCTGGTTCCACTAAAGGTATTTCTGTTCGGAGAGATGTGATGATGACAAAATCTAGTTCTGAAGAGTTTCAGTTAAGAGCTGATAACCAGTAATTTTCCATGGTTTTCCAACCAAATTCATCTTAGATCTTAGCTCAATAGCTCTGGTATTATACTGTTTAAGGCAGGGGTGGGCAAACTTTTTGACCTGCGGGCCCCAATTTCTCCTAAAATTGGACATGGGGCCGAGTCAAGAGCAGAGAGATGGAGCATTCTACCTTTAGTGTTACCAGGCATCAAAATGAACAAGAAATTGAGGAAAACATGGGTGGACAACTTATGTATCACAATGACATGAGTTTTTTTTTTCTCTCCTTCCTTCCTAGATCTTCATTAAACCCTTGGAAGTTCCCTTTGGGAAATTAAGGCATGAACATGAAGGGGTTACAGGTTTAAGTCCTAGAAATGTGATGTCCTCATTTGACACAGGAAATGGAAAAAAAAGTGGTGTATCTTCCTCTGGATAAGGACAATATTAAAATCCCCTTGATGTCCACCACCTTCATCATAGTCTTGCAACAGCTCTACCTAAGCAAAATCCCAGGCTCTATTTTGGAATCTATGGCTCTAAATTTAACCCAAAACATTGAGTCTGCCAAGACCACCCATGAAAAACTGCTGGTCAGTCGCTGGTCTCTCATGGATCTCTCTCTCTCCGCCCCTCTTCTTGTCCCCTGACATTTGTCCTCTGAGCTGCTGACTGCATGAGAAAGTGAACATAAGTCCAGGGCACAGGCTGGAAAATAAGATATATTCTATTAGAACTGCACAAAGAGAAAGAAAAATTACATTCGCAATAAATCATATTGTTCATTCATTTATTCATCCTCATCCTCTATCCGTTATAAGGGTATCATGGTCACACTGCTCCATACAGTGAATCTCCCTGTGGCTGGGAATGGTGCTATGCTCAGTGACAACCTTGCAGTTGGTGCATTGGAATTTTAAGTTTTCCGGACGCAAGTCTGCTTCCTCAACATCTAGGCCACCACTGCTTTGTTAGTTAGTTAGCATTGAAAAGTGACTATAGCATTTTATATTTTATATAGAATACAATTGCATACTGTTATTCATGCTTAATTTCTGCATTTACTTCCTTGGAAAACTCTGGGACCTTCATGGTTTATAGATCAAAATACATAACCATTTAAAGCATTTAAAGTAAAAACAAGTATAATTCAATATGTCCAACCCTATGAAACCTGGTTGGATAAGGTTCTGCGTGTGCTTAAAGCCCTAAGATACTATATGCCACTGACAATGGGATGAGAAAAACCACCTTAACCCTTTCCTTTCTCAGAATCACGTGAAAATACAGGTGTTGGATCCAATTTTCTACAGTCATTTTCAGCCACAAAAAGTAAAGCATCGAAAGACAATTGCAAAAATATCTTCTCCAAGTGTATTTCCAAGTGTTGTCTTTCTGTATACAGTGTGAACTTGATGTTTTCATTAATAATCCTCATTTACCATGAAACACTTTTCAGATACTGCTGAAATCTTTAGATTTTTTTCAATAGATAGATAACTTAACTAGGTAACTTTGATTTTGACTTCGAGGTTTTTTTTTAAGATTCTGGCTCTGGCTCCTCCCAGTGGTTGCAACCCTAAAAAGTACAGGTAACATTACATTTTTCCTTAAAGAAAGATAAAAAAAACTTGAAAAAAAAAAAAAAAAAGGAAAATATGGTGATAAACCACAAATACCAGTTTACAGAATCCTTGACCTGCAGCGTTTGATGATTACGTTCTTAATCCTTGTATATATAAATTATTTTAAAAATCTTGTTCTGTCATTTTGACAAGGAAGACAGAATACATTTTACATCATTTTAAATAAAATTTGCCTATGGATCACATGCCTCTTCTTCTTCCTTTCCTTTTGCCTTGTCCCTTTTTAAATGTTTTGCCGTAGTTAATCATCCTTTTCCAGTTCTCTGTATCCTCAACTCTGACTCCAACTACCTCCATGTCCTCCCTCACTCCATCCATCAATCTCCTGATGGATGGAGTGCCAATCTCCATCCATCAGGAGGAGGCCAATCTCCTCCTTTGGCCTTCTTCTTTATCTCCTACATGGATCATATTCACATTCAAGTGTTGTCAGACCAAATAAATATACTTTAGTAGTTAATACACCTGCCTCCGAAGAAGAGATTCCTTGGTTTGAGCCCCATGGGAACCACATGCTCAGTTGTTAATCCTCTTGTAAGTCGCTTTGGATCCAATCATCTGCTAAATCCATAAATATGTTTGTAATTGTAGAGAACAGCGAAGAATTGAACAGCACACCTTCTGGGTGGTCTTTATTGCTGTTGACGGCACAGGATTTTTCCCCCCTTTTTTTTCTTTTTTTGTGATTTGTAACTGCATGTAGTTTCTGACAAATCTAGTTTACATTTCCACCAGGGACCTCCCAGATCAGGGGTGGGCAAACTAAGGCCCAGGGGCCACATGTGGCCCGTTGAGCCTTTTAATGCGGCCCGCCATCCCTGTCCAAATTAAATAATTAATTTATATTATAACTAAACTTCCGACTTTTCCCTACAATGCCTGCATTTTCCCAGTAGATGACATAATAGGCTATTTGAAATTGAGTATTTTGGGTTTGATACATGACTTTTACTTGCCATTTATCTTAGCTTACACGAACGCTCCATCTCTCTGCTCTTGACTCGGCCCCGTGTCCAATTTTGAGAAATTGTGGCCCGCAGGTCAAAAAGTTTGCCCACCCCTGCCCTAGATACTGAAACCAGTCAATTAAGTTACGGTAATTTGGCTGCAATTGTTTAGGTAGAAAATAAAGTCATTTTTCTGTTTAGGGGGGATTTGAACCCACCAATCCTGAGTTGTTCTGAGCATGGTCCCCCTACACTGCACCCCAGGCACAACATCCACTTCCACAATCCAAATCTGTATGATTACCTTGCAAACTCACAGAATGTCATTTTTATTCTGGACCTTTTAGTTATACTTTGGTTGCATAACGTGGAAAAAAAAAAACTGTTAGTATGTTTAAGAGAGAGGCTGGAAGTTAGAGGTTCAGACCCTGACGCTGGTCCTGTCTCATACAGTGTGTTATGGAGAGCAATTGTGAATAACAGCAGACACACATCTGTTGTCGATATGAACAATCAGGTGCACGGCTGCTGATCCAGGTGTTCGTCTGGGTCTCAGTCAGAACCTCTTTACAGGAATTCTTTACCCGCACACATGGAACATAAACAGAGCCGGACTCAAGTGTTAGATCTGTAAAATGTTTGCATGGCTTAATCAAAGGAGTAAGTACTTCATCAGAAATCATTACGTTGCTGTTTAGTAATAACATTGCTGTTGGCCAAAGGCTGTCTTTCACTATATTTAATACTATATATTAATTTCTCTGCACTCTGTCTTTCACTTTTACACTCACAAAAAAGTAATTTCTATAATTTATATGATTTTTTTAATAATCTAATAATTTATAATGTATTTGATATATTTCATAATGAAACCTGTGGAGTTTAACTGTTGCCTATGTGGACTAGATCAGCTGAAGTCCCTGTTCTCAACTGGTCAATAGTGAATAGATCAGTGTAATTTTACATTGGTAGCAGTGTGGAAGCCTGTGATGCATGAAAAGGAAGAGAGTGAAGACAAAGCAGAATATTAAGTGGTCAAAATTAAGGAAGAAAAAGACTTCCAGAAGGGACTGAGTTCCGTGGTGAGGAATTCCCAGATGATTGGGAGACCATGGCTAGAGTGATTGGGGAGACAGGTAAGAAGGTTCTAGGTAGGACTTCTGGACAGAGAAAGGACAAAGATGAAACTGAAATTGCAAGTAAGGAAACAGTGCTGAGAAGATGGAAAAGAGGAAGATGGACTTTGAAGAGTTGTTGAGTAAGGACAGGTGGGATAGAGGAATGGGAAGCCAGAAACTGTTAAGTAGAAGAGTAGATGAAGTATGATTAGAATGGATAAAGTACGAGAAGCCCTGAAGAGGATGAAGACTGGAAAACCAGTCAGTCCTAAGAACTACATGTGAAACTGGCAGTGCGTTTTCTGACAAAGTTGTTTACCATAATTTTAGAGAGGAGCAAGATCTCTGATGAGTGAAGGAAAAAAGTTCTGGTGCCCATTTACAAAAAGGCTGATGTGCAGAGATGTACCAACTACAGAAGGATAAAGTTGATGAGCCATGTGATGAAGCTTTGGGAAAGAGTAGTTGAGGTCAGGTTGAGGAAGGAAGTGGAGATTTGTGAACAACAGTATGGTTTTATGCCATGACAGAGTACCACAGATGGAATACTTGCCTTAAGGATGTTGATGGTCCATCTCCATGGACGATGATGTTTGCAGATGACATTGTGATCTGTAATGAGTGTAGGCAACAGAGAACCGAGAAGAGAACCGAGAGAAGTGGAGGTTTGGAAGCGAGAGAAGAGGAATGAAGGTCAGTTGTAACAAGTTACAAAAAGAAAGGCTGAGGCCTAGGTGTTTACTAGCCTGTTACATCACTATTACCGTCACCATCACTTCATAACTCTGCAGGGACTGAGGACACCACATGATGGAACTTTAGACAATAAACAATCCATGTCTTTGCTGACTAGTCTCACACTTCATATTATGCAACACCTTTTAATTTCAGACCTGTTTGGACTGCAGTCTAGTTCCCACCTTGTTATCAGGAGGTGATAGACGGAGACTATGGCTCAGCTCTTTTTCTAATGGCAACAGATGTTACCCCTAACTGTATCTACCTTTTTATCCTATATGAAACTGTTACAGCTGATAACAACCTGGAATGACCTTTTCCACATCGTCTGGAATCAATGTCCTGAATAAAAAGACACAATGGAGTTTTGTGTGTCCTTGATATGTGACTTCTCCTTTGAATGGCAGTAAAAACTCAAGAAGGAAGAATGGAGGCATGTATTTAACTGAAAAAAGATCAGAACAAAATACAGCTAGTTATAGCGTGTATGAGAAACATGAGAAACAAGTAACAATAGTCAACGCTGAACTATGTGAGGTAAGACAGAAAGGTGTATATACGGAGGCACCAGGTAACATGAGTAAGAATGGTTACCGGGGAAGCGCAGGTTACAGGTGTGATTACAATAATCAAACCAAAGGATTATTATTACTATTATTATTATTATTATTATTATTATTCCCAAGGGGGGAACATGCTTCTGTAAAAGTGTGTTTCCCCCTTGGGGGATGAAAAATAACCCATTCTTCTTATTATTTCCATTCTTCTATTCTTCTTCTCCTTTCGGATTATCCCATTTTTCAGGGGTTGCCACAGCGAGTCAATAATTTCCATCTCACCCTGTCCTCCGCATCCTCAACTCCAACTCCAACCACCTCCATGTCCTCCCTCACTGCATCCATAAATCTCCTATTTGGCCTTCCTCTTCGTCTCTTGCCTGGTAGCTCCATGTCTAGCATTCTTCTCCCAATATAATCACTGTCCCTCCTCTGAACATGTCCAAACCATCTCAGTCTGGCTTCTCTAGCTTTTTCTCCAAACCTTCCTGCCTGCTCACCTCGTTCCTGTCCATCCTTGTCACCCCCAAAGAGAATCTCAGCATCTTTAACTCTGCCACCTCCAGCTCTCCCTCTTGTCTTCTACCTATTCCTCATGTCTCTAGTCCATACATCATGGCTGGTCTCACCACTGTCCTGTAAACCTTTCCATTCTTCTATTATTATTATTATTATTATTATTATTATTATCCTAACAGAATGATGATGACCTTCGATGCACTGTCAGATGCTGAACATTCAAAGTTATTTTTCAGCCTTGCTGTTTTTATGCTGACATTTTTTTTTCATGCTTTATGATTCTTTGACTTATATACATCTGACATTGACAGAATGCTTCTATTGTTTATTATCCTTCTAATAAACAATATCCTTCTACTGTTTTCCTGATGCATAACATCAATGAAGACAATAACAATAAAAGTAGTGAGTGGAAATAATTAACTGTTTGTTATGTATGTGAGGCTACTATTATGTACTACTATTACTTCTACTAGTAATACAATAATAATTCATATTTTATTGTATATATATATACTGTATATATATAGTTCACACGAATGTTCACAGTATGGTGATGTGCGATTTGGGTGTCTGCAGTGGAGATTGATTTCTCTTATATACGGATGAATGAATGAATAATAATAATATATATTTAATGATCTCATATGCAATCAGTAAACCTAGCTGATTATAATTAAATCCATTTAAAGACTTTGTTCAACTTTTTATTATATTACAAAATTTTGATGCACTGGCATCAATACCTTTTAAATTTGTTTTTGTAAGAATTTTGTGTGTCTGGACAATAATTATATTATTTCTCTAAAATTACTTTATTTTATTCTACAGATGATGCTTTATTAATTTGGTTCAGGTGAAAATTAAGAGCTGAGTTATGGCTGCCGTCCTAATCTACTCATTAAGTCTACACCAGCTTTATTGCACTTTTATTGCACATCACTTTGTAACATGAAATGATGTCTGCAGGTTTGATCTTTTTTTTTCTAAGTAAAACAGCAGTAAACTGCAGAGGGGGCACGTGGAGATACTGTAAGATTTAGTGTTTATTTAACTCAACTTTATGGTTGGTTCTTATCAGTAAAGATCATTGTTTTCCCTCCCTTATCTTACACAAAACCATTTCCAAGGTTCTGAGACAAAGCATTTTTTCCCCCCGGGTTTACATTTTAAGAGCGTATTCATCTTGGGTCTACTGGGCAGCCATGTGCTTAAAAGTCAGGTGCATTGTGGGAAGATTGTTATCACAAAGCAGCAGAAAGAGTCTGCACAGAAATAGCCGTTCTTAATTCATTGTTGCATTGGGCTCATTGTCCAGACAGTACCAGGTACGTGCATGGTAGCATGCACGTGCCTGTTGCTGATAATCCCCTCCTACTGTCGTAAAGCTCCTTATCTGAACACATGGGTGATCTACACATGAAATAAAAAAATTAAAAAAACATGAACAATCTTCACATTTTTGTGGCTCTAAGGGCAGAAAGTAAGTGAATCACGAAGACCTACAGCTCTGATGGTGCTCTGGTAAACCTGGGTATTATTACTAGTTCCAGTGTGTTGTTACGAGCAGAATCATTTTTAGACAAACGTGGAATAAATACAATCTTTGAGATTTTTTATGCAAATCCAATCTCATCATCATCTCCGTCTTCATGTCAAGTGGAGCAGACCACTAAAATCATAACATTATTACCTATAAATAACATTAAGTCTATTTTCCCCATTGTTTTCATGCAAAAAATATATTAGAAAATATTAGGGATTTCCAATATTAACATTTAGCTTATATCATAATATTCCGTTTCCGAAATCGATATAGGCCTAATTGGTGGTTGCAGCATTCTGCGTACAATTAACATAAATTAATTAAATGAGCTGTCGTATAATGATTTTAACTGCCAAATACAGTTGTTTTCTCCAAAAACTATTTTTGATACAGGTTTTAATACTTTAAATTCTTTAAAAATCCTGACTAGCCTGAAATCAAAGTCATTGGCCTGTGGTAGCCTACAATGACCTGATAAGGTCCACTTCCTGTGACTGACTGAATGGAGAGAGTGGGTGGACCATCAGACTATATGGGGAGGACTGACTACCAACTACTGTCACATCTCAGAGGCAACAATAAAAGGTAAATATTGTAGTCTGTCAATATGGAAAATGTTAGTTTCAGGCTAACGATGGACTGGTCAACATCCATCCAATTTTACCTGCTTATTCGTTACCATGTCCCATTGGGGAGCAGCCTCCATGACTACCTACCAAGACATTGCACTGTACCAGCAATATATTATGAATGGCCTGTCGAATTGGACCACAGTATATCTCTGGTAAGGTGCAAACAAACTAGTTCTATATATTTGCAATTTCTTATGTTTAGAAAGACATTCTTAAAATTCCATGTGTTGGAAAATAATGCACCGTTCCAGGAACTATATCATTTTGTTCTTACTGGTCCAGGACCATCAACTGGTTCTGTTAGGAACGAAACAGTTGCCAAAAAAAAAAAAATCTGGTTCAATGCCCTGATTAAAATCAATAAAACTGACATGCCAGGTTATGGAGGAAGACCTAAGTCACTTGGTTGAAGATTGATTGTCAAAAACTCCAACATAGCAACGTTCTTCAAACCCTAGTATGACACAAACCAAACACACCTGGTGGTCTGACTGGGTTTCCACATATCACTGCTGTTTTCCCACCACACTTTCTCCGCAACCAAAATGCCGGATTCGCTTTTGCAAATCTCTGAATCACTGACTGTTCCTGACCACAGCACTCCAGAACTCCACCAGTTCCACTCTACACCGACCGCCGAGCTGAGTTCTCACGTCCAGTCACTGATGTAATGTAGAGTCATTGTGGTTGTGGAGAAGAAAGTTTCACACTTTCACACTGAAAACTCAAGTCGCCCTGAGGGAGGAGAGTGTGTGTTTGATGGTGAACAGAGGCCAGAGGTGGACATCCAGCTGTTCCAGTGCTCCTGGCTACAAGGGCGGAGGCGGCGGTGTAGTTATTTGCCAAAGTTGTGGAAAGAGACATGGCCGCAATTATGTGTAATCACAGATGATGCAATGCTGAAAGAGAAGCTGGCTCATCAGGGCAGTTACAGCTTTGATCCAAAACAAACCCATTTAATGATTATGTAGGAGTGTGCTGAAAGAAGGTACTGGGGGATTTGGTGTAGAAGACACAATCAGTCATAATATGGACTTAAGTGTATGTTTGCCAGCAGCTCTTTAAGACCAGTACAGACCAGTACAGACCAGTACAGACCCAGAGGAATCTCAGCCGACAATGGGAACTCAAAGTAAATATAAGTCAAACAACAGTGCTACTGCTCGCAAAAGATAAGAATTCTTGTTTTCAAAAAATAAATATTCATACCAAAACAAGGAGTGGCACTTTGTGCACGAGATGGAGCTGCAAGGTAGGCAATTGATGGATGCAGTGAGGGAGGACATGGCGGTAGTTGGAGTTAGAGCAGAAGATACAGAGAAGAAGAAGGCCCACAACTCCAAGAAGAAGAGTCCAAGAAGAGACCTGGATGAATGAGAATCTTCACAGACAAGAAGGCCCACAGTATGGTTGGTGCATTGTGATTTGGGTGGCAGTTGTGGAGACTGCTGCTGATACCGGAGAATTGGTAATGGAAAAGAGGATGAAGATGAACGAATGACTGAAGGTCATGCATTAACGCTAAAGCTTTCTTTAGTTTTTTTTTTTTTTTTAGTTTGTCAGCCTTAAAATACAACAAACACATCAGAAGAGTTGGACTTACTCCTAGGAGTCACAATAAGTCTGTGAAGATTCTTCATCCACGTCATGATATCCAAAAAGGGTTTAGTTGTAAGCATCTGGACTTCTTCTTGGAACCTCTGATGAAGTTTCTCAGTTGAGGAATGAAACTTTCAACTACAAGAAGAAGCCAATCCAGTTGCTCACAACTAAACCTTTTTCGGAGTCATAATAAGAAGCAAAATGTTCCGTGAAAGCAACACAAATCAAACAAATTATGTTTAAGTTATGGCACGTGCAACCAATAAATGAAGATATTGAAGGAACAAGACTTTCTTAATAAACCTTTGTGAGATTATGATGCAATGACGTCATCAGCCAGGGGTTGATTTCAAACTCAAATAAGTTGGAGGCCACCACCATCGCTATCATTTCACTGCTTTCATTGTTCAATACAAAAGTAAAATTTAATAAAAAAATCTGTTTCCCATAGATTCTGTGTAATACAACACTGAACCAGAAGGGGACTGTGGATCAGGGTCTGGAGAACCATAGGATTTACCATAAAATGTGGAGAATAAATCCATAAAATATTATTATAAATTGACCTTTCACATTAAGGAGGGGGCCCCAAAATATTGCACGGGCCACATGTGGTGAGTTTGAGACCCCTGCCATAAATAAAAGATACCTAATTATTCAGTAAGATTATGGCATATTAGATTATTCAATTATTATAAATTAAGAAATTATCTAGGCTATATAGAACTCAAATAAAAAAAGGAGGGCTTTTTTTTTTACATAACTTAAGAACATAAATACATAATATGGGCAAATAGTTACAATATTGCAAAAAAGATAATAAAATCAACTCATAAATAATTAAGAAATGATTTAAATGAATGGAAAAATCGAATTTTGTTTTAAAAACCACATCATTTTTTTCTGCTCTCACTATAGTTTTCTCTGGATGACTCTGGTGGGCAGAGTCAGTCTCAGTTGCAAAACAATGAACACATTCAGGTCACAATACTGACCTCAGTAAATACTGTGGGTGTTTCAATGACCCCGAGGTGTCAGAGAATGATTCTCTGTGGAAAACTGTGACAGAACTGTGTTGAAAACCCAGGTCATGAACAAGATCTTTGTCCAAACCAGTACTGTGTGTCACCCACAGTCACTCAGATGTGATGAAGTGGGATTTTTGTGAGTGTTGACAGTGGAACGTGTGTTGAAAACTCAAGTATATTTAAAGAAAAAAAAAAAAGAAAGAAAAATAAATACAGTAATTTGTTTTACTTTATGACAGTTGGGAAACTTAATTTGATGTATTACGTTGTCTCGTGATAAAAGCAAAAAAAATTTTTTAGACTGAAAAAAAGACAGTAAAGCACTGTATATTCTCACGTATTAATATACTTCATGTTTATAGTAAAGAAAAACAACTTTTTTAGCACCAGCTAGGTCTTTCACTAAGCTTAAGGAGAGAACGTCGGACGTGGGAAATAAATATATAAACTAGACAGTCAATTTTGTTAAAGACTGCAGCATAATATAAGCAGCAGTTATATCATGTGACAGTTTTATTGGTGACTGACCGTTGCCTCAGACTGAGTTTCATTCCTCACATTACATTCATACATCTTTTACCACTTCACTTCAGGAATTCAGCCAATTCCAAAAGTCACTGGGCAAGGCAGTAGTCCAGCCTAAATATTTTAACAATTGTTCAACATAGAGACAACCATTCAGTCAGCTCCAACCCACAGTCAGGTCAGGGAGGACAATAGAAGTAATTCTGTGTTTTTTTTTTATTATTATTATTCTGGGTTTAAACTATTTTTTACAGCCTAAGTGTTTGAATTCTAAAAATAAGGTATGTCCTGAGCTGGACAATGAGGATAGTATGACATAACAGAACTATTCATGGCCCTTTTCAAAAGCTTATAGCACCACCTGCAGGGTAGAACGTGCAGCTCACATGAAGAGACCACACTTTTATGGCTTGAGAGCTACTGTTCAATGTTTTTATGTATATATTACAGGTGTATGATTCTGTTTCTATGCCTGTGATTTGAGTATAATACGTTTTACCAAATTGTCTCTGTCCAGAGGATAAACGAATGATATATATCTGATATCATGAATTACTTTCCAAAATGACTGCAGTTGACAGACGAGAGAAAAACAGAATGAATCAGTTGCATGTAAACACTACCCCATATCAACCTGCTGTAGGATTGATTTATTGTGTAAACTGATTCCAAGAAACTAGCAACATAACAACACTGCAAAGTAAATTCTTCTATTAAAATAAAGATCTTTTCAAATTAAAGTGCTAGTATTCCAGAAACAAACACAAATGGCTCAGGGAGAACAGCAATTCAGCAATGCAATAAACAACTAGATTGTTGAAAAAGTCCACTGGTGAACACATTTGACTAATAACAAAGTTAATACGTCACCTCTGGCTGGAACTGGAAGATTTTTCTGCAGAAAGAGAAGTTGGTCCAAACGTTCAGGACTGATCAGGATCCACGGTGACTTCATAACATCCCCAGCAGTGGAGAACACAATTTCACTTGAAACACTTAACCCTCAGCAAATATATCGGACAAACGGTAATTATCTGATGCATTCATCAGCGTCAAAAAAAGTCAACATAGCATAACACGTTATAGCCCACAGCCATTACAACGTGACTCAATTTTGGTTATTCATGTATGTGTGTATATATATATACAGTCAAGGAAAAAAATATTAGACCACTCTGTCGTTTTCTTCAATTCCTTGTTCATCTTAATGCCTTGTTCCACTAAAGGTTTATCACCTGGGGGAAACAATGAACACAAAACCATGCAATGACTAAAGGCACTGTATTTGTCGGTACAATGTTATTGCTAGTGATGTAGGAACGGAAGTGATTTTTGTCACTGTCAATAAAACCATGCAAAATGGACAGAAATCAGCTCTGAAATTAAACTGAATTATGAGCCTTTTTTGTTGTTATTATATTTATCCAGATTAATGTAGATTAAGTGGAAACAGACTTTTAAATGGACAAGAAAGTAAAGAAAGAGTGGTCTAATATTATATATTTATATTTTTTCCATGACTGTATATATACATATATATACATATACATATATATACGTATATATACATATATACATATATATACATATATACATATATATATACATATATACATATATACATAT
>JAFBJS010014558.1:29810-43352 GCA_016785265.1 Paraplagusia blochii | reverse complement strand
AGAAATGTTGTGATTGTGATTTCATTTTATTACTCTAAAGCAACAAAGCGCAAAAGAAAAAGGGGAAATGAGCATCTGTGAAATAACGTGCTGACAAAACAAGAATAATAATTAAAAAATTCTTGGCAGTAAAATGTTCCTGGTTACGTTACTTTTCTATCCCAGATTTGTCAACAACATCTTCTTCTTCTCAGAAAAGGCAGCTTATTGAAATTGCATTGGCCTACATATATATATATATATATATATATTTATAGTGAGCCCTGGAAGTCAATTGCCCTAACCAGGATTCAAACCTGCCACTAGAGACATTGCCTCTGGGACAAGTGAAGGCCTAAATAATATATATATGTATATATATGTATGTATATATCAGATACATGGAGAATATATCGGAAATATACAAAAGTTTGTTTAATGATTATCTTTTGCTCTTCAGTGTGAAATGTGGGTTTTCTTTTGTTCTCCACCAAACATCTCTAATTCCAAAAAAATTGTAAAAAGAAAAATGTAAAAAAAAAAGCTACTAGACACTATCTTTTTTGTCAATGTGTTTCAATTTCTCACGCTCCAAACTCTGGGTCACAAATGAAAGGTCTGTGTTATGTCTGTGTTTACAGCAACATCGTTCTTCCATCAGGGACCCTTACAACAGTAGACCCTGAGATGTTTTGGGCAGAAAATGAAATTGATGTGGGCAACTAGAGCAGATGTTTGTTTTGAAATATAAATGAAAAAAAAAAGATTAATTAATTCATCTTTATGTGTTACTGGGTCCTAAATTAGACTGCACCATTCTGTCAGCCTTCATGTCATGACGGTGCTATGCTCAGTGGCAACCTGGCAGCTGGTGGATTAGGACATGAAGCCAGGTCATATGGTGATGCCAGATAATTTTTCGTTTTATTATTATTGTTTTATTAAATCTAAGCAACAATGCAGACTTGTAGTGATGCAGCAATCCAAAATAAAACCCATTTTAACAATTTTTCTGCAAGTATTTGCGTCCAAAAGTCAAATAATATGAAAAAATAGCCATTATCTTTAAATGAAGAAAGTTAAAATTACAAACTCCTTTGATGAAGAGTGTCAAATACATTTTCACTAGGATGCTACAAAAGCAACATAATTACCCATAAAGGACCTGTTATAAATGGAAGACTTTCTGAATGCAACTACTTATGAACTAATAAACTTTTCTCCAATGCATTATTATTTATTGAAAAAAAACTTTTAAAGCTTTCATGGGCCACACTTAATAACTTGCCAGGCCACATTTGGTCCACAATCCTTTTACCCCTGTGCTAAACACCTGTACCAATCCAAAGGCCCAGGATTGGGAACCCGTTCTTTAGAGAACATAAAAATGGTACCAACTAAAAAGAGAATTTAAAGTTCACCATAAACTGCTACGGTCATTTGGTCCTGATGGACAGTGGTGCCAACAGCCGCCTGGACAGTGACGATGTATCGTCCTTCTCTGGAGAAAGTTAAAGACATGGTGCTGTCCAGGGTCACAGTGGGCTGGGAGACACATATGTGGACACAGAGTGGAGTCAGGGAAATTCTGCAGCTTACATGTTTCGTTTAAGGTAGAAAAAAACCTCGCCTCACCTCTGTTTTGTTATCAAGCCACCAGTAGTAAATGACCGTCCCTACATTCAAGGGCTGCAAGGTGGCTGTGAAGTTGACCGCCTTGTTCCTGACCGCCACCGACGGAGCAGAGAGCTGGACCAGTTCTAGACGACCTTTAGAGGAAAAAAAGGGTTTGTTTTTGTAAGAAGTAAAATACTCTTCCACTAGAGGGCAGGAGTTATACTCTCCTTACGTATCTTTCTTCAATTCCTGAGAGTATATCAGTGTTTTATTCAAGTAAACTGGCTTTTTACATATTTTATTTTATTCCCATTTTTGTAAAAATGAAAAAAATAATAATTAGACCAAAAGATAATGCCAAAAAACTGAGAAGAAATTTGTTTTTGCAGTGGTTTTGTGGAGCATGCAGCGGGTGCATATATAGATGGTGGGAAAGTTGTTGACAAGTGCCTGTGGATAGTTTCATTCTTTGTGCTGCCATGAAAGCATCACCATTGGATTCCAGTATAATGAGCAGAATCCAAACTGACAAATGCTGCACCACTCTGTCAATGAGGAAACAACAAACAGGCCTCTTTTAAGCCTACACTGTGGTGGGTGAGTGGCACTCAGAGCCCCCCGATGGAGATTTCTCTTTTTTAACGAGCTGGTTCAATGTTTTCAGTCGAGTCGGTCCGCGTTCGACCACGTGCTTCCAATTATGCTACATCGTTCTCTCCCTCTTGATCCAGATCAAGTTGAAATATTATGACCTATTTTGCAGCTGATGGATCGTCAAAGTCCGAGATATGTTCGCAACAGGAGATGAGACGCCCTTTAAAAAATAATAAATCCAAACTGCAACCTCACTCAGTCTGAAAGCAAATAACAACGTTATCCAAGACGGTTCTTTATACCTAATGGAAACTATTGGATCACTTACAGCAGTGGTGCCCAACCACTGGACCAGGGACCGGTATTCAATGTTTTCAGTCGAGTCGGTCCGCGTTCGACCACGTGCTTCCAATTATGCTACATCGTTCTCTCCCTCTTGATCCAGATCAAGTTGAAATATTATGACCTATTTTGCAGCTGATGGATCGTCAAAGTCCGAGATATGTTCGCAACAGGAGATGAGACGCCCTTTAAAAAATAATAAATCCAAACTGCAACCTCACTCAGTCTGAAAGCCAATAACAACGTTATCCAAGACGGTTCTTTATACCTAATGGAAACTATTGGATCACTTACAGCAGTGGTGCCCAACCACTGGACCAGGGACCAGTACTGGTCCGTAGGTGAATTGGTGCCGGGCCTCGGAGAAATAATGTTTCCTTTTGGCCCCATCTGGCTATTACTTCCACTTGATCTATACCCATATCAACAAAAGAACTGACCAATAGAATGGCTAGGATTCCATCATCATCATCATGATTAGGAAACATTTTCTTAGTGAAGACAAAATCAAAAAACGCAAAATGACATAGCCATTGACAAGATTCTAACCATTTATACCGGTCTGGTAGCAGAAATTTATAGGCTGTATACACTTGAGAAATCCTTGCTGTGCCCATGCACATGGGTAGGAAGATTTTATAGGTAGGAAAATATTTCAGAACACAGTAAATTGAATTCTATCTGCCACAACCTAACTACCGCTCCATGAAAATAGCACGAGAAATGCGCAAAAAAAGGTCGGTGAACTTTGACTTACAGGACACGTGGAGGTAGAGCACCACCCTGTCGGAGCCCAGGGTGTTGCTTGCCGTAGCGGAGACCTGGTAAATTCCAACTTTACTGTAGGTGTGTTTGACTCCATCCTCGATCGAGCTTATGTTGACGTAGGATATCGTTGTGCCGTCGCCAAAGTCTACAGTTATACTGGTTGTGGAGCCCAGGCCCTTCGAGAAGAAAAAACGCAATAGTGTTAGCAAGTGATCTTTATGTTTAACGCAATCGATATAGAAAGTATTCAGGTACAGCAATATGACAGAGCAGAAACAGAGAAATAAAATATTCTTCCACTAGAGGCCAGGAGTTATAATCTCCCTTCATGTCTTTCTTCAATTCCTGAGAGTATATCAGTGTTTTATTCAAGTAAACTGTTTTTTGACATATTTTATTTTATTCACATTCCGCAACATTTGATTGATTATACATACTTTTTCTCTTTACATTGAATGTATACCTGTAATGTGCTGGTGCCAAATATATATAATGACATTTCATATGCAGTTGCATATGCATCATTTGATAACACATAGTCTTTACTTAGACAAAAATTTAACATAAATAGATCTTGTTCTAAAGTTGTGGTAGATACATAACTGGTATGGAAAATTGTTTCCAATTTTTAAGTCCTGCAAAGAAAGTACTTGTGAAATAGAGCACGTAAATACTCTTCCACTAGATGGCAGGAGATAGCTAAAAAGAGACACAGTACAATCAAGAAAATCTTTATACATATCTTTCTTTAATTTCTGGGAGTATTTCACTTTTGTGTTTAACAAAATTTTATGTAATTTTTTGGGGGAAATTGGATTTATGATTTTTAACTGTATTTTATGGATTATAAAGCGGAATAAAAAATCTGGTGCGGATACTGGTTGTGTTTATTCAAAGTCTGTCAAAATGTTTAAGTACTACTTCAGGGAGTTTCGAAGCTGCACTGCTTGATGTTTTGTCAGAAGGTAATATTGTACTGTAGTGTGTTTCAACAGTGCGTTCAATAGTTCAATAGTCTTAAATAGCTACGTATCATCCAAAAAATAAAGATTATCACCGTCAGTTCTTAAAACTTTTATCTTTGTAAAAATATTGCTGTATATTTAATTCTAAGAAATGCAAAATGACTTGTCACCTCTTCGAGTAAGACCAGAAATGTGACATTTTTCCCCAGCGTTGCTACCAGTGTTCCCTCACTGGTGAAGAGCTGGAGGCCTCTTGGAGCCCGTCGGTGACACTTCTCTCGTCTGGGGCTGTACTTCAGAAGTGTTCCGTCTGTGCAGTTGTTGGACCACGCCCGCCGATATCTTGCATTTATTAAAGGAAAAAAGGGGAATGAAAAAAAAAGGGAGAGTAAGTGTAAAGTATCATGATACAAGAAATGCTGTTAGGCACCTATTTAAGCTTTATGTTGTGAGTGAGGAGAAAGATGTGTTTAAGGTCCCTCCTGTTGGGTGGACCTGGGGTTACCTTTGAAGTGTGTTAACAGTCCTTAGATGGGTATTAATGGGAGGTTACAGTCATTGTCAGAGTGGTTTAAGTCACATAAATCGTTGCTGCGTCGAACCTGCTGCTGAGTGGGGAATCTTTTGGGTATTGTTCCCAAAATGGCTTTGTACAAAGACCTCTTTTACGGGATGGTTTTTCCAAGTTGAGAAAAACTGGTTCCCTCGTCCCCATCTTCATTGGCCTGAAATCTGAACATCTTGGTCCTCGAAAGAGTGATTTGTAGCCTTCAAGTGTAGGTGGTCAGCTGAGTCCTGACCTGAGGTGTCCACCTGAGATCAGGGGCGTAACCAGAACCCATAAAATGGGTGAGCCCCGAACAAATTAGAGTGGGTCAACCGCAAAGTATTATAGCCAAGTTTGATCAGCACTCTCACTGGATGGGGCGGGCCTGACTTGCCCAAGCATGGCTACGCCTATGCCTGAGATGGACCATGTGCCTGTGTAGCAGCTGCTTGGTCTCCCCAATGTAGAGGTTCACACACCTCACTCCACTGAATGGCAAAAACCACATTGTCCAGCTAGTGTCTTGGGATGAACCACTTTTTGGCTCAGGGTGTTGCCTGGTTTGAAATGTATGCGGATCTGGTAGTGATTGAAAATCCTCCGGAGTTTGTCTGAAACCCTTCCTGTTGTCCTCCTTCTTTGTGGACCTCTTCCTGTTAGGCCACCTGGTATAACCACAGTTCTTGACACTGCCTGTTCCGTCATCTTACCTTTATCTGAGGTAAGATACATGTGACCAAAACCACCCTGACGGTGACTGTAACGACCCATCAATACCCAACTAACGACTGGTATCACACTTTACAGGTGAACCCAGGTCCACCCAACAGGAGGGACCTGAAACACCCCTTCCTCCCCACCCACAGGATATAACTTCTGTTACTCCCCACTAACAGTTAAAACTGAAGAAGCCTCTTGAACGAAAGGTGAAACGTTTTCCAGAAAAAACAGTTGCCTCACAAACTCTTTAACCATGACCTGTATGACTGAGAACCTTCAATGAGATGATACAGTAAATCCATATTAATGAGGTGGAACTCTTTGTAACACCACTGACCTGGTTTAAATGAACCATAACAAAATTAGGCTCAAATACAGCCACCCACTACTCATTACGGCCAGCGTAGCAATAAATGTGCGTACCCTGTGGTGTTGAAAAAGCTGTCCCCGGTGATGCAATCTTTAGATGAAGCTGACGGAACGAACCAGAACTCCGGCGTGCAGCTCCCGTCAATATGTCTCTCGAAGCCGTAGTCACTGTTTCAGTTCAATAACAGAAATGAAAGGCTCACGATTAGTTGTTATTTATTTACAACAGCCGATATAATAACTTAGCCGGTTCTGAATTATACACACTGTGAGCATATCTGCTGTGAAAAGCGGTCTTTGAGGTTTGACACCACAGCAGCCCAGAGAATCTAAGGTTTGATGTTTTATGTATCAAACATTTGAGGCAGAACAAGTAGCATTGTTTGTGTTCAGACTAAGTATAGCTTTAACTCAGCAAAGTCAGGGGGAACGTGTCCTACTTTTTTCATCATGTTCAGGAAAACAAGTCTCAAAAGCCGGAGTGCGAAACTTTAATGAGTCTAAAGATATATTTTTTTGGGATCATATCATTTTTATTTTTTTTTTCAAGTGCATTTCAGTGCTGATCATTTCGCTGCAAATGTAGTTAAAAGTCAGACCGACAGAAATAATGTACAAAAAAGATCTGCCTTCAAGTGATACTTGTGACGGAGAACGAAGCGGTTCGAAATGAGGTGAGATGCCAGAGTGTTATTCACACTGCATATCTATTAAAGTGCACTCATGTTAAATAAGTAGCGGCAGACGTTGCAATCCCAAAGCACGACTTATCCTTTCTGCCACTAATTATAGCAGGTTGATTGTCTGGGAGATGATGTGATCACGATCCATTACTTTCTTTTTAGTGATATCAAATATATAATTCTGTCTTCTATATAAAGTCGTTGAAACTACCTGCAAACAGGTCAATTTAAGAAAGCTATAATGACTACATTAATTATGATACTGATGAAAATATCCTTATTAAGTACTCTATACATTGCTGTAAATTACTATTTCAGCGGCAAACATCTGTTTTTAATGGAAAGGCTACGTAGGTGCACTGAGCCCCATTTCCAGCAACCGTCAATCCATTGAATCAAATGGTCCATTGTGTTTGTTAATCACGTTGGAAGACTTGAGAGGCTATAAACGGCTGTTCCTCTCGGTTGTGTATCTTGAGCATAGGTTAATAGCACTATTAAACATGAAAAATCTAAAGCACTTCCATGCCTGCTTGACGTTTCAAGCCACTGGCCACTAATTCCCAAAAGTTGGCCACAAACTAGACTCATACATATTTAGAAATACATATTTTTTTCTTTTTATTGTATTTATGAACAAGGTAAAAGAAGTGGACTTGGTGGTGCTCATGGTTTCAGGTTTTAATCCATTCACGGCACCGACCCACATAACTTCCAGTGGGCTCACCACCCAGAAGAAGGCTCACAGTATGGAGCAGTGTGATTTGGGTGGCAGTCATGGAGAAGGCTGCCCCTGAGACTAGGTATAGGGTTAAACAAAATAAACCAAAAAATTATAAAATTAAGGGCGTAGACAACAAAAATATGTGGTTGACCAAACTTGTTGGACTGCAAGTTTTCACTGATGTTTTACTTTGAAGGGTGAGGTTTCGTGAATTGCGGTCTACAGAGTAACCAACCCTGTGACTATTCACAAGATAAGACTAATCTGGGTCAGGAAAAAAGAAAAAAAAAATAGATGTGACAGAAGAGACAGTGGTTTCTGCAGTGTTGCTAATACTACACTGAATTGTAGTGGCAGAAATAGTGAGAACCTTGAATTTAAGGCTCGTAATTCAGGCTTAAATACCATATTATTTAATGCAGAAGACAGGAGGCAGAGCTGGGGGTGGAGGAGGAGAGACAAGGATGGACAGAATCAGGTATGAGGTCAAGTCACATTGAGATGGTTTGGACATGTTCAGAGGAGGGACAGTAGATACATTGTTAGAAGAATGATCTCTAAAGATGGAGCTACCAGGTAGGAGACAAAGAGGAGATTGATGGATGCATTGAGAGAGGACATGGAGGTAGTTGGAGTCCCCCTGGAAAAGTGACAAGATAAGAGGAGAACAAGGAGAAAAAGATCTATATTATCCAATCAGACACACATCTGGTAGCAAAAGTTCAGAAAATAGGCTTCATCCGCAGGAAACTGGGCTCAGCCTCGAGGGCTCTGTGAAAGAACTCAGACATCCAGAGAGTTTCTCGATGGATTGCAGGCTGAACAAGTGCCTATAGTATTAAGGCATTTTGTGCACACCCCCATTAGAGATGTCACAGCTGAAACTGGCTCCGAGAGCAACCCCTGATGGGTTGGCGGAAATATCCGAGTGTCTGGTGTGCGGTTATTTACAGAAAAAGTGAACACGGATACGAGGCAAAGATTCCACAAGTTTCTGGAAGTAACATTCAGAGACGTACTCTAGTTAGCAGGTAACAAGAGATCAAGAATGGTCTAGAATTCAGAGACATTGTCTCTGTATAGGACAGCATCCTGTAGCAGTTAAATCAGCATCCGATACAGATTCCCTTAAACAATACCATTAATTTATTAAGAAAGTATTGTTTCATTACTCTGATGTACGCCATACTGACACCATAGTATGGATTTAGTATGTTGTAGAACAGGGGTCTCAAATTCAATTAAGTTGCAATTAGTGTTCAATACAGAAGAAAAATTGATGAAATCGGGGAAAAAAAAAGTTTCCCAGTTTAATGCAACACTTTCATCCACAGCAGTGTTTGTGCATCCAACAAAACTATTTATTTAGCATTGACTTGCAGTAGAATCCTTCTATAAATCTTGTGGGCCCCACTAACATTCAACTTTCACTTCAAGGTGGGGGCCATAAAATATGGCTCCACGGGCCACAAATGGTCCATGTGCCGCAAGTTTAAGACCCCTTTTTCGTAAAACCTTTGGATTATGCTACAGTTTATTCACCTGTATTGTTTTGTTTTTTTAAACTTATTGTATTGAAAAAAGAAAGTGTGAAAAAACATTGACAAAATTTATTTTTATTTTTTTTGTATGTGTTTCATGTATTGTTTTTTTTTAACTTTCATCATGACTCCCAGTCTGAAGTCAGACTCAGTTATTTATTCATATTCATCCTCTTATCCGTTACCGGGTCTCAGGGGGCAGCAGTTTCCATGACTGCCATTGCACATTGCACCACACCTTATCTTCCTGCGGGGGGCTCTATACTGTGAGCCTTGGGTCGGTGCAGTGCAATGATCAGAGCACCTCAGTGGCAACCTGGCAGCTGATGGATTAGAGCCCGGAGCCTTGTTGACCCAAGTCCGCTTCCTTAACCACCAGGAAACTACAGTCGCCCTGAAGTCAGACCTAGAACTACTTTCTTTTTACTGTGGTAGAGAATTGTGTATTATGAACAGACAAAGTGTTAGATGATAGTGATGTGCAGGGTCACTGTAGAGTTGCAGCAAGTTTAGAATCCAAAGTATGTGAGACAACAGAGACTGGCAACTGGGCAACAGATGCAAGACGCATTCTCAAGACCGATTAAGACACAACATAAACTGGCGCTTAGATAACAGTAACAAGATGTACCTTTGTCAATGTCACAACATTCTACATTTCAGAGGTCTGACGCATGTCTTGAATGTCTCGAAATATGACTGTCTGATAATGTCCAAAAAAACTGTAGAAGACCGTAAAAAGAGGAGCATGCCTGTATCAGTATTTGGGTTCCCAAAAAAAGTTATCATGAAAAGTAAATAAAAAGAAATCATGAAAAGCAAAAAAAAAAAAGTAATGAGCCTATCTATCTATCTATCTATCTATCTATCTATCTATCTATCCATTATCCACATATCCATCCATCCATCCATCCATCTATCATCCATCCATCCATCCACCTATCCATCCATCCATCCACCCATCTATAATCATGTCTAGGAAAGACAATAACAGCCCCCCCTTCTTACCATTGTCATAGCAACCATCTGAAAATCATCGCCACCGTAATTGAGTCTGAAAATACAGTAATGGTACAATATTTGACCGTCTTGTTGACAGGTTTAACCTTTAGCTTACGCAGTGTTAGTGTGGGGGAATGACAAAGGTGCTAAAGTACTGTAGGTGAGTTCACACTTATGGTGGAAACTGACTCATGATGCGTCACAGGAACGAAAAACCCTCTCTATACATGAAAGGGATCATTGGCCTTAAGATTGATAAAACGTCAGTCAACATGTTCTCCAGAAGAGAATAAAATCTTTGAATAAAACACATAAGGGCGTCAGGCAGGATTAAGTCGGGCCCTTTTTTTTCTGGCCAAAATAATAAAGTAAAAATCAAAGCGTCATTGACTAAAAAAAGCTGCATGACCTCTTTACTCACAAAGCTAAAAACCAGACCTTTATTCAGCAAGAATGAGGGAAAAAAAATCTATCTGCAAGGTAATAATCCTCAACATCGATAATTTGGTTATTTGTGTTTCCTAAAACTGCAGGACATAATCTGAAAATTAGACAGGAACAGAAAAACATACAATAGTTAGACTCTATAATACTTTGTCGTAATAAGTAAGTAATAAGAATATGGATAATGAACATTTAATTGATGGAAGTTTTATCCCTAATAAACACATTATTAACAATTCAACAATCAAAATATCGTTTTGCTCTAAACCAGGCATGGGCAATGTAAGGCCCGGGGGCCGGATACGGCCCGTTGAGCTTTATAATGTGGCCCGCCAACCTTGTCCAATTGTGCTTTCATCAAACTTCTGCCTTTGCTCTGCAATAATGCGTTTGCCCAGTAGATGACGTCAGAAGGGATATTTAAAGTGGAGGATTTTAGGTTTTATACATGACTTTTACATGCGGCCCCTGAGTCCAATTGTAGGACCAACTGTGGCCCGCGAGCCAAAAAGTTTGCCCATGCCTACTCTAAACCCAAATCTTCCAGGAGCGTCTAACTTCTTTTTTTTAATATATCTGGAACAACTTCATTTGAGAGTGCTGACACAAAGGTGATGACAAACTTTTTATGAGAAAACGTAGAAGACAAAGGGGAATAAAAAAAAAAACGGCAGACTTTTGAGGCGGTCTTCAAACACTCTTCAATTGTCAGATTTTCTAAGGTTTACTTCCCGGGCTTTTCCTCCAGAGGTTGATAAGGTGCTGTGGGCTGAGTTTAATGAAGGGGAACGAGGCGCTATAGAGAACATGGAACTCACCATTCAAAATCGGCCTCCGTGCAGGGGCAGGAGTCTGACGTCTGGGAAATATACTGATCTCTGGCCTTGACACACTGAGCGTTTGTTTTAAGTTTCTGGAAGATTCTCTTCATCCCCATGATGCAGACTTCCCCCTGTGACGAATGATGCACCACAAACAATTTTAGAGGCAGGAAGTCAACAGCTGCTGGTCAGCTGAATGAAATTAAGGCGCGAGAGTTTATTCAGCAGTTTCTTACCATCACAGGTCAGACAACGGTGGCGAGCTCTCACCTCATTGTGCAACTGCCAGGTCATGTAGTTGTCAGATGTGCAGCGTTTCTTAAAAATGGAGCGGAAGTCGATTTTGACAAGTTGCCACTCGGACCGGTGACTGAAATGACCAAATATTCTGCAAGAAAAGGACATTTGTGTGTTGAAAATAGAAAATGGATGAAGACTTGTCCCGTCTGGAAAATTATCTTTAAGCAGATTTTAATTACTGTACTCTAAACTAAGACTTTCAACCAGTGTAGGGAACAAAAAAATTTTGGCATTTGGCATGGAACAAAAATGAAACCAGAAACATTAAAATGTATTTCTTGTGATGGCTCAGAAACGCTGATCTAAAAATAATGGTAAACAGTTCCGAAAAATCCTGTGTAGCCTACAATTGGTCTCCTAGTCTAGTCTGTGGTAGCCTTCAATGACCTGATAAGGTTGACTTCCTGTGGCGTTCACTGACTGAATGGAGAGAGTGGGTGGACCATCAGACTAAATGGGGAGGACTGACTACCAACTACTGTCACATCTCAAATGCAATAATAAGAGGACAATATTGGAGTCTGTCAATATGGAAAATGTTAGTTTCTGATACAATCAATATATTTGTCCATGTTAATGATGGACTGGTCAACATTAGACATTGTTAATGGGAAGCAATGCATTTTCAACCACCTGTGTAGTTATACTACAGTATTCCATATATTTGACAATTCTTGTGTTGAGATGGAAAGACTTTCTGAGAATCCCATGCAACAAACCTTTTTGTTAAACATGGCATCAAACAAGTCTTAATGTATCCAATGGGATCTGTACATGGATATGTTAAAGAACAGCTGAGCAGGAATCTTAATAACTGTTCCAGGAACAATATTTTTTTGGTTTTGACTGAGTTGTGAAGTCCACCAAACACTGACTCTGATTGGTTGAGCTTCCAGTGTCTTACTTGAAGACGGAGAAAATGAGAAAAAAAAAACTCTCAAGAAGAGTTTTGTAGAAGAACTAGATACTACATAGAGGCTCGTCCTCTACAGCTCACAGCTCCCTGGGTTCTCAAAGCTGCCCACTGGTCACTTTGGTGATGGGTAAAATGCAGAGGTCACACTTCATTGTGTGCAGTGGTGTGGATCACAATGACAAAGAGTTTTGCTTTCCTCTTTTCCTTTCGTTCTAAAAGCTTGTGGAGAGACCACCCATACTTTAGGTTAGGTCGAGGGGGAAGTGTGCCTGATAGCCTGTCTTTTTGTGTTCAAGTCAACACCTCACCCGGAAAAATGCCACCAGTGCCGCCTCCGAGCAGTGATTTAAGCTGGTTTAAGCGCTGCCAATCAGTTCACATCAGTTAAAGGGTCCTATTGTTGTTTTTTTACAAAACTATACAAGCTTTATTGACATTCGAGTTGACATTATTGTACTTTGTTTCTTGTAAAAGTTTCAGTTTTGGATACTGTCAAAATTATTCTGTTGTACTTATGGACTGTTGGGGGTTAAATTTTTTTATTTGCATACCTTAAAAAAATTCTATTATTCATAAATTCTGTTATTCACTTATTGGTTTCTTAATGTGGTTTAGGTTGGGCCTAGCATACACACCTCTGATTAACCTACCAATAATGCAGTGCTTCTGAATTATTTTCTGTTACACCCCCCCAGCAAGAAGAAAACTAATTGCACCCCCCCAACCACCACCCACTCTCCACCATAAATATAAATAATAGCATTTGTCTATAAAATAGTTAAAGGTACACCTACCATCGTATCCTTGTTAACATAAAGAAAACAAAAAGAAAGTGAAATAGTTCAACTTACAAGGATGTGCAATTAGACTTTATTGTTGTACGGTGGGAAAAAAAGCATGTTCCCCAGGGTCACACGTGCCCCCCCCTCAGCATTGCACCGTGCCCCACAGTTTGAGAAACACTGCCTTAAACGCACAGCTGAGGATTTGTCTGTTCACAGATCACATTCATTCAAAAGTCCTGGCTGTTTCTGCTGTGTTTTCAGTTTGACAGTTTTTTATGTTGGAGGAAACAAAAGCCACCTTGGCTGTGTTTGGCCTGGATCTGTTTTCCTGCTTGTTGTCTTTCTGCAAACAGACAAAGATGTCAGAAGCATTGCAGGGTTCATTCAAGCTGGGATCACTTTGCTTCCTGTCTCTTATACACATC
>JAFBJS010014541.1:0-20136 GCA_016785265.1 Paraplagusia blochii | reverse complement strand
ATGTGATAATATTTATACCGCACCTGCTTGAAGATGCATTTGGATATTTTACATCATATCATTTCCCTTAAATATTTTTCAAAAATAAATTTAAAAGTATTTATGCCTGCAGCATGGCTGAGTACTTTGACTGTCAGGGTGCCAAACTTGTGGCACGCGGGCCATTTGAGGCCCGTGGGACTATTTCTTTGTGGCCCCCACCTTGATATGAAAATCTAATCTTAGTGCAGCCCTCAAGATTTATAGAGGTTTTTCACTGGATGAATGTTAGTTTTGCAATTGAGACTTTCCTTTGTTGCACCATTATTTTTTTATCAAATGCAGTTTCTCATTCATGGAGATCAGTGATGATCGACAACCAGGTTGATAACACGCTGACAATGCATATGACAGTGCAATGAAAATTAGTTTACTGTAATGATATAAACTGTATTTTCATACAGTGATGTACTGTACCATAATACAGTATAGTGTTGTGTGCTTTACCAGTAAATATATGGTAAGTGTTTTTGTTTATGTTTGTTTTTTGTTTGATTTTTTGTTGTTTTGTTTTTTCTACTCCTCTACAGTGTTGTAATACCCATCATGAGATTTTTTTTTATATTTACCATTGATAGCCCTCAATTAATTTGAGTTTAAGACTTTCAGAATCTGAAATAAAAGCAGGTAGATAGATAGATAGATAGATAGATAGATAGATAGATAGATAGATAGATAGATAGATAGATTTCTTTAAACATAACTAATATTTCACTGCAGTTGCTCCAGTCATCAAAATTAAAATTCATTTTCATAAATGAAAAAAAATGTATTTCATTTTATATTAATATCAATATTGAGGACACTTCTATTTACACACACAGTCACATGCACAGGGTATATATTTACTAGCATCAACATCCTTTTATCACATATATCCTGTTATTATTTATTCGCTGATTTGTTTGTATACAGAACTTTTCCCTATCCTCCTTTAATTGTGCTGAAAACCAGGATCAATAAAAAGAAGTAAAATCTAATCAAACCTCTGAGCTTCTCCAGAAACGAGCCAACGATGTAAAAGAAATCCATAATAATGTTATAACAGGTTGTGAGACAACAGTTTATAATATCCAGTGTCCAAACTCATATCGAAATGAATAAATACGAAAAGGGGGGATATGTGGGATTATGATGCGGAATAACTGAAGCGACCATATGGGATTATAAGGGACTATATCCCACGGATAGATCTAATCCGCGCATGATCATTCATGTCGCTGTCTCTTCGTCTTTCAATCATTTGGGACAAAACACACACACACACACACACACACTCAGGACTTGAACCCAGAGAAAGAGAGAGAGGGAGAGAGAGAGGGAAGAGGAGAAACACACACAAACCCTTCACCTTATTACACAAACCGAATTACGGCCAATATTGTGAGCCTAAGAGGTCTGATGAAAGCTTCAGCAGTTCGTTACTTTCATTACAGAGATGTTATTTGGCCAAATAAAGGGAATAATGAAAGTAATAAAGACAATTACAAACTCATTTGAATCATAACAAAATGCAACGGAAGTTTGCTGAGGGAGAGATAGAGGGAGGGAGGAAGAAAAAGAGAGTGAAAGATTGTGCAGCGCAGTAAAGGAGTGGCCAGAAAAGGATCAGGTAAATAAAACCACGGATTTGGTTATAGATCCTGTGCGTAAAAGTGCAATAAAATGAAGAGACATGAAGATATTGGATCTCGATAGAGCGGAAATGACAGACGGAATATGTTGAAAAAAGCAAAATAGTGTTTTGACGACAGTAGAGCGCTGTCAGGTGCCAAAATGTGCATTTTGCGCAAGGAAATTGTTTGCGGCATGATAGTGCCCTTTTAGGCTGATTATACGGTAATTTCGTGAACCAGATGTGAAATCATAGAGCGAATATGTTTTTGATATGTACTAGTGCAAATCAATAGAGATCAATCGTGTACTTTTTAACTGAGGAGGCGAGGATAGAAAGAAATGCATGCGGCAAAACCCGGTTGAAAATAAACGTGATTTTGTCACAATTCCCGTAAAAACCGCAAAAAAGGGGCCATAAACAGTACATTATGCAGTTGACATTGCTGACAATGGCGCATGCTACCATTCGGCTGCCACTAAATGGACAAAAAACAGCGGTAGTGGCTGCAGGAGCCGCCGTATTGTGGGTATGGGCAGACAGAAAGCTGAGGCAGAGAGGGGGGAATACTATGTGAAATCCTGCCCAAGGTATACAGTCGCTTAAAAGGCTTAAAAGCCTGGAGAAAATTGGATCAGGGAGAATCGTCACCCAACTTTCATTATTTCCAAGTGGTGTGATTGAATTAAAGGGCAAGATGGTGGTTGGAGAGAGGGAGCGGGGTGGATGGGTATGGAGAGGGGGTGCGTAATGGCGTGGTATTAAATTCTAATTAGAGATGCAGGGGATCAATGATAGGGAGGTTGGACAGCCCGGGCCCCCAGTGCCAGCCCAATAGACTGATGAGTTATTGTCATGTAAAAAAGCGCTAGCAATAAGACCAAACGCTTTGCTATTGTCCAAGCGGAAAGAGCCAAGTTTATTATGAGGACTATATGCTCTAGAGACCTCGGGCTAGGCGGCTCTTAGGGGGCTTTTCATAAAACAGGGCTAGGTTCCTATAAAGGAGGCCACTTTTGGAGCAGGCGCTGAGCAGTGAACATCTACAGGAGTCCAGCCTCCTTTCCATCCAGTTCAAACCAAAACCCAGACATCTTTGCCCCCAGTCTCAGACGCGCGTCGACATTATTCTTTATCTTTTTTTTTATTCCTCAATATTCATTTTTTCTCCTCTGCAGAACCCATTTTTTTGGGTGGCGTTTTTTTTTTGTTTCTTTCCCTGGAAGTGCAGCTTTCTCACTCCACCGAAACGTCTCCAATGTATAAAATGGAGTATTCTTACCTAAATTCCTCTGCCTACGAGTCATGTATGGCTGGGATGGACACGTCGAGCCTGGCATCGGCCTATGCGGACTTCAGCTCGTGCAGTCAAGCCAGCGGCTTCCAGTACAATCCCATCAGGACCACTTTCGGGGCCACCTCCGGCTGTCCGTCCCTCACTCCCGGCTCCTGCAGCCTGGGGACCCTGCGGGACCACCAGAGCAGTCCTTACGCTGCAGGTGAGTAGGAAAAAAGGCAACCCCAGCGCGGGTTATAGCTCGGCTTGATTGCATTTGAAAATGGAAATGTGTTTAGTATTTACCAAACGACATTTGCTTACACAAATGAAAGAATTTATCACGTTAGAAGCGATTGCAGGCAAGCCGTAATTCGGTTACCGGGTTATACTATCCCAGTCACACCCAAAACCGCCAACAGAATTATCGTAAGCTGCCAAAATGATAGGCATAATGTATTTACTTTGCGACGAGACATAAAGCTTCGGAAATAATTAGATAACCAAAGACTAAAGCTCATTATTGACACACGGAGTTGGAGTTACAGTAGCAACAAGCGGCGCGGACGAGGCAACATTATGACAAGTTCTCAAAGTGGAGCCTCGATCTGAGGAGCAACAATTAGTTTAAGATTACAATTAACCGCATCACGGGTCAGTAACGTTATCAGTCCACGACTAATTCACAGACAATCACAGACAAGATCTGCTTTATTTCCCCCCCGGCACCACCACCACCCCTTCCTCTGCAGCTGCAGCGACACCATAACTGGATTTTATACAAAATATCGAATTTGACTTCACCACATTTTCAACCCGCTGATGTCACTTGTGTCCACAGTGCCCTACAAACTCTTCACGGACCACGGTGGACTCAACGAGAAGAGGAAGCAGAGGAGAATCAGAACCACGTTCACCAGCGCACAGCTCAAGGAGCTGGAGCGGGTGTTCGCCGAGACCCACTACCCTGACATCTACACCAGAGAGGAGTTGGCACTGAAGATCGATCTGACCGAAGCCCGCGTCCAGGTACGCGCTCTCTGGCACGCATGATGCGCAAATTACGCACCGTTACGCACAGCTGGATTTGAGTTTTTCTCTCAAAAATACCATCATAAGTCCATTTATTTTTTCATCCTCAGAGTAGATTATATAATATCTAAACGTTGCTCTGTTTTTTCAGGTTTGGTTTCAGAACAGACGCGCGAAGTTCCGGAAGCAGGAGCGCGCAGCTGCAGCAGCCGCAGCCGCCGCCAAGTCCGGATCGGGGAAGAAATCCGACTCCAGAGACGAAGACAGCAAAGAGACCAAATCCACTGACCCAGACAGCACAGGGGGACCGGGCCCAAACCCGGTGCCGACCTCCAACTGCGGCGGACCCAGTCCCACCGGCGGGCAGGTCAACACTAGCGGGAACGGACAGGTGGAGCAAGTCAAGACCTCCGTGTCCACCGGGATGGGAGTGACAGCACCAAGCCAAGGCTGGGCCACCGCCCCGGGGACCATCACCTCTATCCCGGACTCTCTGGGCGGGCCGTTCGCCAGCGTACTGTCGTCTTTGCAGAGACAGAACGGAGCCAAAGCGACGTTAGTAAAGACCAGCATGTTCTAATGAAGACAGGTAGAACAGAGGAAGAAGGAGAGAGAGAGTGAGAGAGAAGATTCATCCTTTCCTTGCTGCCGAGACTGGAGAAACAATTCACCTGCGGACAATAAGCATCAAAACTCAAAAATAGACATGGTTTGTTCTTATTTGCGGCGTCCCCTCTCACAACCATCGCTGTAAAATATCCATCTTAGCAAGTCAGACTGTCTTACAGTAGATCATTTGTTTTTTAACACGAGGCAAAGGAAACAGGACTGAACAACCAGCTGGAAAAGACATTTTTAGGGCAATATTCAGGCATTTAGGAACCCCTCACTCCCCACAAACAACGATGCATTAACTCCAGACTGGATGAAGGGACTTGTTAAGGTGAATATTTGTGGCAAACATCACCGACGGATTGGCTCTCTCTCTCTGTCAAACCCTCAGCCCGAACCCGAACATTCATCCAACAAAGTCCAGGACGCACCACGAAGCCTCTGCTTCTTGGAACTTTTCTTTTCTTTTTTTCCCCTGTTCCTTTCAGAGTTTAGTTTCTTTAAATTATCCACATAAACAATATAACTTCCTCCAGAGAGTGGGAGAAAAAAACAATGGCACAAACCTAATGCAAATGTCCACCCCTTCCACAGGAAACCTGTATGTTTTGTGTGTCTTTCTACGGCAGTGTTTTTGTGGCTCAGATTGTATAGTGTTAATACGTATTACTGTCTCATATAGTTGAACCATAGGCCATTATTCCTCGTAGCTCGGTCACACCAAGTCTTTTTTGGATGTTTGACAAAACGATTTCCCTTGGAAGGATTTATTTTGGGTAAAGAAGAACAGAGAAAACAGGGGAACTGGATGCAAACATTGTATTTATTTCTATATAATTTGCATGTCGTCTCTCTGTCTGATTTTATTTTCGATGCTTTTCTCCCTCCTCCCTCCCTCTCTCCCCCCATTTTTGTGAGCATTTACGTGAACATGTTTTTTGTCCAGGATCTGAAAGTTATTTATATGTAGGTAATGGATGCTTATATTTAAGAAGGAAATATTTCTACATGTGCACATAGTTTTCCAGGTGTACCATTGAAATGGTTGTTGATGATAAAAAAAAAAATAATAGTCCATGATCAATGTGTCATGTTTTCTTATTGTAGAACTCAAAATCATTAATTTATATAAAATTATTACATGTTCTTCTTTCTCAATTATTATTATTTTAACATATATATATATATATATATATATACATATATATTTTCTCCGACATTGGGAGCAGCTTTGGATTCAGAAGGCCGCGCTGGTTCAGCACCAAGGACAGCGCAGAGTTGTTTATCTTCATTTTCTTTTCTACGTACATGACTTATATTAGTGTAACATGTATAAACGTATACATTTCAATCAAGTATTTCCAGGATAAAATACTGACTCGACTGCCAAACGCATCGATAATAATATTATAATAATCAATTCCAAGTAATATTTATATCAAGATCAGTAGTCTTTACACCGTTGAAATTGTGTGAAGTTTTTATCTAATATTTGAAGAAAACAACAAAAAGTATTTGAAGAAATATTTTTTCTGTAATCAGAACAACATGATTTATAGATATAAAAGTTTGATTTGGTAGATTTTATTTTAATTTAGTCACTTTTAAATAATAATAATAATAATAATAATAATAATAATAATAATAATGATTTGATACATGTGTGATCATGTTTTTGTTAGTTAACTCTGACCAACATTTAAATTAACTAATTATTTTAAATTAACTAATAATTTTAAGTTGTTTTAGGAAGAAAGGAAGAAAAGCAAACTTGTCATTGTGATTCACACCACTGCACACAACGAAATGTCACCTCTACCTCTAACCCATCACCAAAGTGAACAGTGGGCAGCTTTGAGCACCGGGTTCGTGAGTGGGGATGGTGCTATGCTCACTGCATTCAGTAGTAACCTAGCAGTTGATGGATTCAAACCTGTAACCCTCTAGACCCAAGTCCAGTTCCTTTAATAGTAGGCCACCACTGCCCCATCTTTTATCCTTGATTCCCATTTCCAGGGGCCAGTAAAGAACATCCCATCAACCGGACATCCCTCTGCATGTGGAACACTTCAGACTCATTTATAGTTCTGCCAGGGCCAGATGAAGGCCAGAGCTCTCATCATCATCGTCAGAAGTGTTCCACATCATATTGTCTGGGATATAGTGATCTCTAAAGGGGTTGATAACGCGATAAATAAAGTAAAGTAAAAAAAAAAAAAGTAAATTTAAACATACAAAAGACAATGAAAACGTTTAATTTATGACATTTTATTTATAAACATACAGTACGCTATAAATGCTGTTTTGCATTGAACATCAAATTCATCTATATTTGGAATAGTAGTGTTCAAAGTGAATATTACAATAAATACACAGACGTAAAGGTTTTCCATTCCCCAGCTATAGAAGACCGTCTGAAGAGAGAGCTCCGTCTCAAAGATCCCGCTATAAGAGACTCAGCCGAATGAGATTTATTTATCAACTAAAGGAGGAGAAAAAATAAAATCGCACAAAAGAAACAGAAGCTGAAAAACACTGTGTATGGAAGAGAAGAACCCAGAGAAGCTTGGCTAAGGTCTGGACGAAGAGGCTCTATAGTTTGGCTTTGCTTCAGAAAAAACTTTTGTTTTTTTGGCTTTAACATGCATTAAAAAGACAGACAAATATATAATAATGGAGCTTCTCACATACATTTTCATAAAAATAAAAGAAGCACAAAAAAAATCATCCAATCATTAGTTCTGCAGCAGAGATCTGCAGTTTACATGTGCAAGTGCTGCCGGTTTATGAGTCTGCATAGACCTCATACACACACGTAACACGTACTGTGATTTTCTCTTGTTAATACATGGATATATGTATATTTATATATATATTTCTATTTTCATATTTCACTTAGGAATCCTACTGCTGAGCAAATATCAAAATTACTGCATTTATTAATGACATTTTTTTAGCGCTCTTGAGTAAAAACATTCAAAACAAATCAATGGATTACCCTGCAGGTTATACAGAATACATATAATGTATATTTATTGTACTTTAAAATACCAATGAGGTCAATTCTTTTTACTTAAAAAAAAAAACAAAAAAACAAGCATCCTCAATGGGCAAGGGGTTTCAAAGAAAGTATGTGAGCAGTATTGAACACGCTCACAGTGTTTGCCTACATAAACACTATAATGGAAAAATACCAGAAAACTTAGCTTCCTATGGAGATTTAACTACGATTTCCATTCCTTGCCTTTGGAAATTATTTTTAAAGAAGGGCAAAAAAAGTCTGTTGTATCATTTTGATCACCTGGGAACAAAGAGAAGCATAATCACTGTCGTAGTAATGGGCGGTGTTCAAGTGAACTCAGGTCTGGGTGTTGTCATGGAGAACTGCAGCACTTTTCCCTTTCTCTCTGCAATCTCAACAGTCTAAATTTGGCTATCTTCCTCCTTGTACCTTCCCGCCCCTCCTCTGTTCATAATGTTAAAAAAAGAAGAAATAAAACACCAGATTGCAGCAGCTGGTGTTTTATTGCATCACCTCAGCTTTCCTTAAGGCACATTTTCAAAGTCCTGACCGGGGAACAACTTCCTCTGACCCAGCAGCTGTTATTGCCCCGATGATGAACTACATCCATACTGTGTGTGTGAGTTTATTAGATTACTTTGTTTTGAGGAGAATTGTTTTAAAAAGGGAGATGTTTGTTTGCAGAGGCCAAAGAATGAAAAGAACATAGAGGTTAGTTTACAGTCACCTTGATGCCACTGCTGACTGAAATATTGGAAAAAATATATATTAGGAGAAAAAAATATCAAGATTAGCTGCCAAACTATATTTTTACGCAGAAGTTTTTAAGGGGTTATAAATCAATAAAATCTGTCATATGTATCAGGAATTTCAATTTTTATAATTAAATGCTAAACATTCTCCTTCATCAATTAGAAAAATAGAATCTGTTTCTACAGTTATTGCTGCATCTTCCAACATTCCTGCCTCTCTCTCCAACATGGCCACCACGGTCAAAACACTCGCTCTCCTTCCTGCTGCTGCTGCGTGATGAACGGATTTCACGATGGCACACGGACCAATCAGATCCAGATTTTACTCTTGCATCTGATGACATGAACACCCTATAGTAATATATTTATTTTCTGTGGTTTTGTTCCCGGACTCCTCATGTGATTAATCTCCTCTGCTGTAAAAATGGAAAGTCACAATAAAAAAAAAGAAAAAAAAAAAGACAAGATGGGACGCAGGGATCTAGACGTGCTGCACGAGAGGGACGTGATGTGTGGATAATTGAGTTAAAACAGGGAAGCGGTTTGTTCCATATCGAGCCTTGTGCTTCTGAATTCAGCGTCACAACGTGGTTGGCTGGCCCGCCGCTGAAGAGACACAGAGAAAGAGAGAGAGAACACACAGATTTTTAGACTTCCTCAATAAAATAATTATCTGTTTGATCTAATAGTTTGGTGTTTAAATGTCTTGAGGAGATAGAATTTCTTTTTTTCTTAAGAAAGCAGACAAGCTCCAGCCGTTGTCTTCATTTTGAAGCAGCCGTAGACACACACTGGTTGAAATGCATTTTTTTCAGATAATATTTCAGAATAAAAGCAAGTATATCCAGGGCAGCTCTGAAGTTTGTTGATTTTTATTGTCCAATAGTCTCAGGTTAACTTCAGGATAAAAAAATAGACTATTATATCTGCCATATAATAAATAAATATTTAAGCTTTTTTCCTGGCACTGCAGACTTTCAATTTTCTTAGGTTGAGATTTTATATTGTTCTGTGACTGAAATCAGTTTAGGTCAATGTATACATAATGTGGGAAAGAAACATTGATGTACTCACAGCGGGAACGGATGTAGCATTGTTGACAGTTCAGAAGTCCATTTCTGATCCGGACGTCTGTTCCTGTGGTGGTGTCCCCCAACTGTCCCTTGCACACCCCACACTGAGGATTGACATAGAGATAATAAAAAATAGAGTTAACTGTAGAAATGCAGTGTTTTCATGAATGTAAATTTATATGTGAGTTTTTTGATTCACCAACAAGACACTAACCTTAAAGCACTGAATGTGGAAGTAGAGGCTGAGAGTCTCAATGATCATCGCTGCACCTTTACCTAGAGGCTGACCACAGCTGGAGCACAGCTTCTTCCCACTGACAGATCTGCAGAGAAACAACATTAATATATTTGGTTCCATAGTGTAGTGGTTACAACATCTTCAAAAGGAACAGAAAGCAGAGAGAGTCCAATCAAGTGTTACTAATAATAACCTAAGATATAAGCAAAATATGGCCCGAAGACCAACTTTTGCACCTGCAAGAGTTCAAGGAAAGAATTCAAGGATTTTTTGAACCATAGTGAAGAAGTTAGAATGCCTGACTCTGAAGGCAGAGGGCAGAGTTCTGGGTTTGGTTCCCATAACTGTGACAAGACTAATAATGTTTGTCTCAAGTTTGTCAAAAATTGATTGTCCAAAATAAGTAACACCATTCTACAAACTGACACCTTAATGATGTGACAAGGATGAAAAAGAAAAAAAAAAAAAATGACAGTGTAGAAGTGAATGTTCCAGAATGTTTCATGTATGAAGTGGTACCTGTTGGGGGCCGGGGGCTGTGTGTCTGCAGCAGGTGGACATGCTGTATGGGGTTTGGATGGACTGCGGCTCATGATATTATCAATGGCACCACTCCTGGAAATGGACAGCAACATGCAACAACAACAAGGGCCGTGACTCACAGATACAGTGAGACAATTGGCTGATGGGAGATGAGGAATGGACCAATCAAAGCAAGCCAAGCCAGGCCCAGGCAACAAAACACCGAGTCTACTCTATACCCTGTCACGTGGTCTACTTTATTGTCTTGTCTTCCCACATTTGATGAGTCTGACATAACGATCAGAACACTTTGTTTTCTCCTCATGTATACGAGAGTTAATGCCATCTGCTGGCCAAAATAGGAACTGAATGCACTGCAAAAAATATACGATATGTGACAGTTTTCTTTGCAGAGTGTCCAAACATGAAATAAATAATCGAGATTAAGAGATGGTTTTAAATAATAATGTATTTTCTTCCTGGAAAAAATGAACAAAAAGCCTCAACTTTGCTAAGTAAATGCTGATGCACCAGTACTGTCAGGTCCTGGCAGAGAAAAGCTGTCATATCTGCTCTTTTCTGCCATTAAAATAATCTCTTTCAGAAATTTAAAAGGGACACTATGAACATAGTGAACTAAATAAATCTCCCTCCCTCTCACACACCTCCTTTCTCCTGCAGGTCTGATGGCTTTATTGCTGTCGGCAGGCGGCTGCTGATGTTTCTTCACGGAAGTCGAGGGTTTCATCAGCGTTGGAGGAGGAGGAGGTTTCTGGCCGTTCTGCAGACTGTGAGCCAGTGTTTCTAGATGACTGCTGCTCTGACTCACTAAGCTGCTGAGAGACAAAGTGCAACAAATGTTAATTACCTGAAAAATACAAACATCAATATAATACAACACTATAAAATACAAAAATACTAATACAATTATAATTTGCACCATCCCTCCACACTCAATCAAACACTCAAAGCTTTCCCACTGTTCATTTTGGGGAAGGGTTCAATGCAGAGGTCAATGCCAAGGAGTGTTCCCCACTGCATTAGCCGTCTTTACAGTTAAACTAACTGCGAAAAGGCAGTAAAATCCTCCTAAAGTCGCCAGCATAACAAAAAAACCTTCTGTTGTGAACTGTCAGCCCTCAGGCTTCATACTACTATACAAACACTCCTACAGTTCTCTAACCTCTTTCCTGTTTTCATGCTGTCGTCTGCAGTGCTGATGTCACTGGTTCTGTCATTTTCCCTTCTCTTGGCCTCGGTGCTCTCTGTAGTCGCCCTCTGTAACGATCAAATCACAGAGATGTAAAAGTCTTTGAACTGTGACGTGGAGTAAAGACGACAGTGTTACGAGGAAAGAGGTCCCGACTCACAGACTGCTTCTCCAGCAGCTCCTGTTTCCTTTCCCAGTCGGCCAGTGAACGGACGATGGCGTCCTGAGGCTCAGTGTTGGATGATGAGAGCAGGCTGTGGCAGGGAGAGGGCAGCGCTGAGGAGCGAGGGGTGAGAGGAGCTACAGTCTCCTCCAGTATCTTACGCTCCTGTTATGGAGAAACAAAAACAATTTTAGACTGTTTGTGTTCAAATTGTCCATCATGATGTTAAAATAGTTTAAATCAATTTGGAGTAAGCCTCATGGCCTCATCTATTAATTAACAGAGACCATATGAAGAAGATTTTATTCAGTGACAAGTTCTTATTTTGCATAAGGAGTTTTAAAATCTGTCTTGGATGTATTAGGGAATCCGGAATGGTTTGGGGCTGCATTTCAAAGTGCAAATATTGCAAATCTGGCAAGAAGAGAATGCTGAAAAATATTGTGAGATATTTTTCCCTAGCCTTACTTAATATGTTAACAATGTGTGTGACTCAAATCCTGGGTACAGCATTTTAACACACTTATGCATCATTTAAAATACGGAGTACTGAGTTATGAAGCAAATCTCCACACCTCCTCATGGTACTTCCTCTCCTCCTCCGCCACTTCCTTTTGCGCTCTCTCCCACTCCTCTTTCAGCTTCTTCTGCTCTCTTCTGTACTTCTCCTGTTACCATGGAGACAGAATCATGACACAGATCGAGGGCTTGAACATGGAGGAAACAACGCAGGTCACAATAAGATGGTCTAAAAATATAATGCTGAGACAAAACTACTTTATAGGTTTTCCATTAAAATTCACCTCCAGTTAAATTTTCAGTAAAACCATCACATTTGATAAAAACTGAATTTCTAACAACAAACTCTTTTGCACCTATCACTCACTAGATAGTATGTGCAAGGTAGATAGCTTAAAGGAGTAGATGCAACAAAACAGACAATACGAGCAGGCCATGCAGGTCGAGAAGCAGTGACGTCTATTAGACACAGGGTTCACTTACAATCAGAATTAGTATTAGAATCAAAATAAGTCAGGCGAGCCATTATCATTATCAACCAACTGTTTTTTGTATTATTAGAGATATTTTGACACTCAGTGGAGCATAAAATAAAGCAGAAACATATAATAATATTTTGTACTGCGTAAATTATTATTATTTGTTTTAAATAAATGTATAGTTTTCTAAATATATCATTTCGTAGTAAACCGAAAGGGTTAATTTACTTTTCGTTGTAGGTTGCATGTGAACCCTTTGTATTATTCCAAAAATTCAAAGAGAACAGATGTCGGAGCAAAGCCAAAGCACAGAGTGAGAACCAGGCACCAATCACACCAATGCACCACACATTCATTCCCTACTTCCCCCAACGTCATCTACCAGTCAGAAACCAGAACCTCGTGATGTTTTTTACTATAAACCTAAAATGCATATCGCAGTGATTGAGGACAAAAGCTGATTTAAGCAGCAACAGTAGCAGTAAAAGCAGCAGCAGCAGCAGCAGGAATCCGCCCGTCTCTGTGTGTGCATGATCATAACTGAAGCCTCGAGCTTCTTGCTGCTGCACAAGGACCCCCTCTAGTGGACAAGATGTGCAACAGCTGGAAAGGAAGGCTTCTTCGTCAGAATAACTGAAAGACTAATCCGAGTAAATACCCTGCCTGGCCAAAAAAAGTCGCAACCAAAAAAAAAGCGTCACACACTATAAAATTTCCCTGGACCGCCTTTAGCTTTGATTACAGCACACATTCTCTGTGGCATTGTTTCCATAACCCTCTGCAATGTCACAAGATTTATTTCCATCTAGTGTTGCATTCATTTTTTCACCAAGATCTTGCATTGATAATGGTGGAGTCTCCAGTAAACTAGAGCACATCTCAAAGATTCTCAATGGGGTTAAGGTCTGGACTCTGTGGTGGCCAATCCATGTGTGAAGATGATGCCCCATGCTCCCTGAACCAGTCTTTGTCCTGTATAACACAAAGTATTTTTGTGAGATGATATGGATAGCATCATCAACGACTTGTCTTAGGAGCAGACTACTAATAGAGCTGGTTAAAGGAATTACCTGTCTCTTATACACATCTAGATGTGTATAAGAGACAGGTGTATACGCATATAGATATATGTATTCAACCCCCATGACCCTGCAGTCTCATGCATCATGCCTCATCCTCTGAGGTACCTGCAGCATCCGCTCCTGCTCTTGCTGCCACCTTTCCTGACGCTTTCGCTCCTCATCCGGGTCCCAAGACCAGCGGTCAGTCCGCCTGGTCTGAGGCAACACCGGCACAGACGCCTGACAAACCACCAACATACGTATGGACAGTATCAACATGCAGGAAAAGACGCCCGCACACAGATCAGATACAGTCATGCACACCACAGATACACACGTCCACAACAGGAAAAGGAAAGGAAAAAAAAGGGGAAAGAAGAAAGGGGACAGAAATAGTTGATCTACCACAACAGCACAAGTCCAATTCTAGGACACCTACTAGGAAGAGAGAAGACACAGAAGGACAGAGATGAGCTCAAATGGAAAAGAAAAGCAGTCTCAGCCTCCATCAGCACCTCCACCTGACATGCTATACCCAAACTTTGTAACCAATTAGAACTCTGTCCTGATGCAGTGATTTGAATATGGTCTTATGTTACAAAGATGGACATTGCTAATCTATATTTATTGTTTTGATGTTTGGAGCTACTGGTGATCATTCAGAAAATATCCACAAACTTAGTTTTGTAACCAATATACATTGGGACTAACTGTTGTTTTGGACCTTGCTCAATGCATTAAAAAACTGCAAACTGTATATGAGAAATGATCTCTATATATTAACTTTGCATGGTGAATTGGTGTAAATTTATTTCACTCACATGTCCACGTCCATATATTTCTCCCTCTCCTGTAGTGGAAGCATAAAAAACAGAGATTATTAGAAACAGTTCAGTGTTTACAGGAGCAAAAAGAACAATTACTACCATGTGAGATAATCAGATGGTATGACATGATGACTTTAAAACCTTAGGAGAAAAGCTGATGATGGAAAATGATGAGATGGTAAAGTACATATGACAGAAAATGACCAAATACTTTATTATTAGTTGATTTTTACTGATCAGTCATATTTGGGTGTGCGATGAATTGATGCCTTGTATGGCAATGAATAAAAAATAACATAATAATATAACATAATATTATGAAAATGAGTCATGTGACAACTCTTCTGCCTTCAGCGCCGCCAATGAGCGAGGGGTTTTACCTGCAGGAGCGAAGAACTCCCAGCGTAACTTAGGGTTGATGGTTGCCAGAGGAGACCTGACACTGTTTTCAAACTCTACAGCCAAATTAAAAAAAAAATGCATGTGGAGGGAAGAAAAGGGAGGGAAGGAGGAAAAGCAGGAGGAAAAGTAAGGAAGAGTTAAAGCAATTATGAAGGATAGATACTGGTAAAAACAGTATGGGTTTGGAAAAGGGACATGAAGAGTACTCCAAAGAGTTCCCTGAGTCTAGTATGAAAATAGATTATAGTACATAATCCTTTATCTAGTAATAACCACCTTATAGCTAAATTTCAACCAAAGCTCAACTCGTCTCAGTTTGGCTCTATGGCTGGCAACGTTTTTTGGTAGCACATATAAACTAGGTCAAATAAAAGACTACAAGACCATCAGGTATCCTTTCCTAATTCCTAATCCCTTAAAGAAACAAGAACCATACATGCCTAACGTATCTGTCAAGCAATGATTTGACCCTTTAATCTCAACTCCATACCTTAACCAATAGGACTACTAGCTACAGTTCTGGCTTATTATTGAGAATGTAACGTAGAATTCAGGATATGGACCAGCTGCCTATCAAAATCGGGCAGTATGCAATAATTAGTACCCAAACAATATTGGCTCTACTTTGGATATGGACTTGACGTCTTACAGGAAACTGTAGCCCACACACCAGACAAAGAAATCTATCGATATTGGCATTGTACTAAAAGAATTAGGGTTAGGCACAACAAAAAGCTGCACCAATTCTGGACCAGGTAAATAAATGGTAGAGGTAAAGAAAATAAGAACAGTCCTGTATAACACAAAGTATTTTTGTGAGATGATATGGATAGCATCATCAACGACTTGTCTTAGGAGCAGACTACTAATAGAGCTGGTTAAAGGAATTACAGCCTGACACATGGAGACTACACAATAACAATATTTTGACAAAGGCCAAAACGAGATTACTAATCAGTCTAACTCATTAAGAAAGATGTCTCTACTGGAATTATTTACCTTTTTGTTGTGTCTGTTTCTCTAAGTAAAAGTAAATTAACATTGATATCAGACATTGATGCCTTAAAGCAGCTTTGACTCTATTTATAAATTATCATGGTAAAACAGAAATAAACCAAGGCTGAAAAAACAGCGAGTGGGACAGGGAGAGAAAAAAACAAAAAAAAAACTGGAGGTGTATGGAAAAGAAGCTGCTGCATTCAGGGACAGGACACACTGAGATGAGTGACCTGTGGTTTTCCATGGTGGGTGATATCCAGATGATCCTGGAGCTGAAGAGCTCAGTACATTCTCTTGTCTGGGTGAAAATTCCTGTGAAGCAAAGAACCGCGCCTGGGGAATAGGTGCAAAGATCACATTTGGGTTCTGAAATATTAATGTTTACAATTTAATATAATGTTCTTTATATTGGTAGAATTACCTGAGATGTGACAGATGCACTTGTCGGCTTGCTGACTCCTGATTGGACAAGACAGGCGGTGTTTTGGCTTGGAAGTTTAACTTGAACCTCTTCCTTTTTGGCTTCTGAACACAAGCAAACACGAGTTTCTAAACAATTACAATTCTCCCAATATGCATGTGCGGTGTATTATTACCACAAGGGGTCAGTATAGTGAACATCGAACCTGCAGGAGGTGTTGGTTTAACTGAGGTTTCTGAGCGATTCTCCTGTGGAACTGTAGAAGGAGCTGTTGTTTTCTTCCCAGCTTTGACAAAACTTTCCTCCGGCTTCTGCAGCTCCTGTAAAGGCCACAAAACTAGTTTACACTCTCTTTTCCTTTCCTGTAGCGGCAGACTGCAGCAGCCACAGTGTAGGAATTCCGGAGTGTTTCCGGAGATGTTTCCTCCCATCAGCATGTCTATTATTTAATGCAGCTTGACACGCTGTGTCAATAAAAAGCGCCATTTAACACGTAATTACTCACTCAGCAAGATTTTATCTACTGGCAATATTTATGGACCTGCTGCCAAATCCTTCCCCACTTTCATGACCAAGGATTATTTAACATGGAGCGTGCATCGCCTAAAGTATTTACTGGTATTTACTTATATTTTAAAAAAGTATAATACAGATACAAGTCAAATTTATGACCCACTCCTAGGTACATAGTATATAGTAAATTCCTTTTCAGAAATTTAATACATTTTAGGCAATTTCTCAAAGTAAATTTCATCATTCTGACCGCTGGTAGTGACGTGGGTCGACTCCGTGGTGATGACTGTTCAGTTCCTTCCTGGTTCTGGTTGTTCTCCGACTGCCCACCACTGCTTTGTTGTTTGGTGACGACCGATGACACTGGGCTCCCTGCAGTTGGAGAAGTCTCTACACTGTGATGTGTTGGTGATGCTGCAGAGGAGGCAGCAGCTTCCGTGTTGGTGCCGGAAGGTGACGCCTCGAAACGTGGTGGGGAATTTCTTCCCTGGCTCTCAGGTGTAGAGGGAACGTCGTCACATATGCTGCCGTTGACACGAACCGAATGGCTCTATAGACAAGAGAGGGACAGAATATGAGGGTTGGAGGACAGAGAGTCAAAAATGTCAGAGTTAAAAAAAAAACCTAGTTAAAGTTAAAAGAAGGCAGACGAAAAATATATCTATTTGACAGACATATCAATAATCCTAAAAACTAAAGTTAGGAATGTCAGAAAAATCAGTCTCTGGTAGCAGCTTAAATTTAATAAATTATTGAAACAAGCCTAATGACAAGATTGCCCCAGAATGACATTAACGTTAGTCAGGAAGACAGACCACTGTTTTAAAGTGACAACAGGTTAGACCAGACATGGGCAAACCTTGTAACCTAGGGAGCGTATAACCCCTATAACAAGGGGCTGGGCCAGGAGCAGAAAGATGTGAGTGTTGGTGTGAACCAAGATATAAGGCATTTCTAGTATTTCTTATGGCAGTGGTGTCAAGCCAGATCCACAGAGCCATTGTGGCCATTAGCAGCACACCTGACAGACAGCTCCAGACAGCTGATTGGTCAGTTGGTGTGCGGTGAATAGGTTGGAACCAAAACCTGCAACCAGACTGCTTAATTGGGGTACAGTTTGATATGTATAGGTATGATGATAATTTCAATCAAAAACATTTTATATATGATATTTTAATTTAATGGGCTGCATTGAAAAGCGAAACACTCACCATCTTCATACCCAGGCTGTAGTTGCCTGATTTAGCCAATTATTACAATGATGACTATAAGCTAAAAGTTAACAAAGGTTAGAACTGAAACCATTTCAATTAATTACAAATATAAATAAGAAAGGGTGGCAGTAGTGGCCTAGCAGTTAAGGTCCGCAAGGGTTCAGGTTCAAGTCTTCTGACTGCCAGGTTGCCACTGAGGTGCTCTGATCATAGCACCATCCTGACCCACATAATTTCCAGTGGGTTCACCAACCACAAAAAGTCTCACAGTGTGAAGCAATGTGATTTGGGTTGCAGTCGTGGAGCTCCTGAAACCCATTAACAGACAGGTGGGCCCAGTGGGCTTCATCTGTTGGTGTAACCAGTCTCCCACGTCTGTTTAATCAGACATTCATGTGCTCCACAACAATATCAGGAGCTGATACATAACATTAGAAAGGAGGACTTGGCACGCAGAAGTAACTTAAGACCCACCGCTGAATGCAGCCTCTCTGTCTGCTGCACCCCCGCCCCCATCTACACCTCCATCTTCACATCCTCACCCTCACAGCCTGTGTGGGCCCGCTTTGTCTGCCGGGAGCCCACTTCACATTTAGAGGGTCCTACTTGTCAACTTCTTAAGTCAATAGAGAACAGAGGGCTCCATTCAAAGCCGGGGCTGCGCTCAGACTCCTGACAAGACATTCCAGGGAAAACGTGCTCTGGTTCATTTAGTCTGATAATAACCCACTACCTTCACTCGGTTGCAGCGTCACAACCTAAGATCTCATTATGAATATTTCCATAGGAAATGTTTTTCCAGAAGAAAAAAGGAAATGGATCCTGCAGAGAGCACTCAGAACTAATTTGAAACATGACGTGCTGTTTTGCTGAAAATCCCTTGGCCCATCACCATGGCTGCTCTGTGGTATTCTAATGTAAATGCCAAGACAGATGAAGGGGGATTTACCCCAAAGACGTTCAGGAACAGCAGCCGGAGCTGAGGAGAAGAACTGGTTAAAGTGATCCAGGCCTCAGCCAAGTCTTCAACACAGGCTTTGTGGTTACATTAAGCAGAACTCAGTTATTTGTCATCAAGGTCTAGTCTGAGGTCTGACTGTTATGTAGTCCATGATGTTATCGTAGAGTAAACTGTTTATTGGCCTGTCATCGGGCTGGAACTATATTTGACTTTTTATCTGTTTCAGTTGCATTATGGATGTTTTCTGGAACAAATTTGGAAATGTTGTAACATCCACGGGTTCAGGTTTAGGTCTTTTGAACTTCAGATAAAAAGTTTTTCCTTACATTCAGGTTTAACGTTAAACATTTGAACTATTACTGTCTGTGTGGAAACATATCCACAAAATGCCAGGTAAAGATATTATACATGTATAGGTATAGCACAGCACAGTCCCAACCCACATAACTTCCAGTGGGCTCTGCACCAATGGGAAGGCTAACAGTATAGCGCAGTGTGATTTGGGTGGCAGTTCTGGAGACTGTGACCAGGTAGCAGATAAGAGGATGAAGATGATATGTAAGTATTTGATATACTTACATTTTTTTTTAACCTGCAAATTTAACACATCCGTGCCGACCCTTTTTAAAACCAACATTTTGGCATAGACTTTTTGCATTTCTTCTACAGAGCTACGAGCCAATGTTTTTTTTTTTTTTTTCACTATATATTAAATTTCACCAGTAAAATGTTGACCAACTCATTGATTTAACTCATCTTCTTCTTGTTTAACTTTGAAAGGGTCTTTTTGCAAATTCTATTCTAGGCTATTTCTGTGAGACTAAGCTTTCAGGTTTTAAAATTAGTTAAATTTTATTTATCTTAACGTAACTTTCAAATTTTCGTTAATGATCATTTTTGCAATAAAACAGTAATCGAAATTATCCCGGCCATTTTGTCCAATATGGCCTTGTGTTTTGTGTATTTAATTCATTCTAAATTTTGTAGAAAGATTTTCCAATTTTGTCTATTTGTTCTTAATATAATATGTTACCAAAGATAATAAAAGTACCACTTAACATTTATAAAACCTTACAATCTTAAAGTTTGAATACCAGTGATCTAGGTTCTGGGAAGATATCATTTTTTCTTCTCAATATTAAAGAAGAAACTTTTATATGAAGGATATTTTTAGATGCTTCTGAAT
>JAFBJS010014524.1:0-22697 GCA_016785265.1 Paraplagusia blochii | reverse complement strand
TATTTGATTAGGAAATATTTTCTCAGTGAAGACAACAACAATAAACTCAAAATAAAGCAGAGTTATTGAAATAAGATTCCATCTTTTTATACCGATCTGGTAGCAGAAAGTTATAGGCTGTGTGCACTTGAGAAATCCTAGTTAATTCGGGTAGGAAGATTTAGGTAGGAAAATATTACATAACACAGGAAAATTAAAATTCAATAAGGGATGTTTACCTGCCAAAACTTAACAACCAGTCCGTGAAAATAAATACATAATAATACACAAAATTTAAACGGTCCGTGTCGCAAAAAAGGTTGGGGAACACTGATCTAAATCATTGACACACATTTTATACTACCGCCTTTAGTGTTTTTTGTCTTAAAATCCCTCATCATCACTTCACAATGCTTGACACATTCCTGGCCTGGTTGTTCTAGTTTTGTTTCAGTCCAACAAACAATATGCATATGCAATTTTTTTTTTTTTTTTTTAGTCAATTTTGGTGGATTGTCTCCACCACGTGGGCCCTGTCTACAACTTTTTTCATTGTCCTGTCTTTTCCTCTCTTTAGTTCCAATTATTGAGTCTTCTGAAAAGGTATTACTATTTTCTTTGTACATATACGGCTAGATTTATTGTAATAATAATCCACAGCTCATTTGGTTTTAAACAAGGCCGTACGACATTGCTCTGAATGTATCAGAAGGTTAAAATCCTCTATTTTTGCTGTGGCACAGTATGTAAAATTATATGTTTACATTATATTGCAGTATTTTTAACATAATTCTTTGTGAATCTTTAAAATGTAATGTATTCACCTAAGCATAAGGCAACTATTGCCAGACCAGGCCACACTGAACCCTAGGCCTCTGTGGAGGGAAAACAGGCCCTGGCTCTTTATTCCTCTGTGTCAGTTATGCCAGTTATGGTTTTTCATTTCCTGCTGTACTGAGAAAAAAAAAAAAAACATATAAAACCAGAGCTGTTCCAAATATTTGGAGCAGATCAGTTTCAGAATGACATTTTTGGGGGATTGTGTGCGATTCTGTTTGTGGCAAACGTCCTCTGTTCAAACACTGCAACACGGATGAGGGAGCGAGTCTCTCATTAGACTGGGCTCCATTAAGTTCTCCCAGGATTAACCTGTTGACTAATCTTCTGTCATGGCTTAAGGCAACATTGAATTAATGGACATAAAAGTCAGTTTGAGCCAAAATTACCACTGTGCGTGGTGTCTGCCCACAGAGTGTAAAATATCGCTAATTATCCTCAGCCAGACATTTGGCTGCCAGTTTTTTTAGATTTTGGTGAAGTCGACAAAAAGACACAGTGATCTAGACTAATCCAAAATTAATTGGAATATTCAGTTACTTTGATGCTGAGTATTGATGACATTCTTTGTACAATGTGAATAAATCAGTTTCTAACCTCTTTCTTGCCTCCACATCACTTCATCCCTTGACAAAAATCTCAACAAATTACAAATTGAATTTTATTGGAGAGACAAAAACATTTAATAATGTATTAAAATGACTTTTAATAACACAAAGTTGATCTTCTTCTTTCGGCTTGTCCCTTTTTCAGGGGTTGCCACAGCGGGTCAGCATTTCACCCCGTCCTCTGTATCTTCTACTCTAACCCCAACCACCTCTTTGGCCTACCTGGTAGCTCCATCTCTAAATAAACACAAAGTTGATAAAGAAAAAAAAACGTTATTCCTCCCTTGTGTGGCCCCCCTACCCCACTTCTCACATCACTGTTCTCCCGCCCCACACTTTGAGAAGCCCGCTCTAGATCCTTCTAAGTAATGAAACAGTCTCTCAGTGGAGAAAATATTTTAGAGATGTTTTACTCGACAAGCTGACAGTGGGTCATCAGTGTCCCTAATTTTACGTTCGCAATTAATTGGTACAATGTGAATTCTCTCTGTTTATAGACAACTTAGACTGTATGCATGTATGTCTTTATGGCTTCATTTATGTCTTCAATTTGCAGAAGGGTCAGTCATGGTTTCCTCATCTAGCAACAACTCATCTCGTATATATTATGCAGGCGTGCCAGTTAAGGAGAAGAATGGGCCACCAGAGAACAGCCGTACACTGTGGTTGCTTTAAGTGAAATGAATGTTGCTCTCCGAGCTCCCGAGTGTTGCTTTTCCTCTCACCTGCTAATTTGCAGTTAATAGAAGTATGAGTCATAACTGAAAATGTTGCCGCTCCAGCAGACGAAGGGGCGGTCTGTGTTGCAATATCACAGCAGTAATGTGTTGAATGCACGTGATTTAATCAATGGGTGATGGCCTTCCTCTTGTGTGCAACACTTTGATGTTCGGCGCTTCAGGGGAGACGTCTGCAGGGACAGAGACATGCTAACACAGGCGGGTGTTGGTGATGGTCTGTGAATGGAAATGGGAATCAGTCCCATTGGACATATTTCTTGTGCAGAGTATGAACTGTGGATTAAAATAGGTAACAAGTAGACATGGGCTGCAGTGGCCTAGTGGCAGAGATGTTCACAAGTCACTTTTTTCAAGTCCAAGTCAAGTCTCAAGTCTTTATGCGCGAGTCTGAGTCAAGTCTCAAGTCTCAAATAGCTGAATGAAATGATAAAATAGATATTTCCTTGATTATGGACTTCATTCACGACTCCAAAGTCTGAGTTAAGTCTCGAGTCTTAAACGGCAAGTCTCAAGTCAACTCACAAGTCTTTGTGCGACTTCAGCGCGACTTGAGTTCAAGTCTCAGACTCAAGTCTCCATGTCTGCCTAGTGGTTAAGGAACAGGACTGGGGTTTGGAGGGTTTCAGGTTTGAATCCACCAACTCCACTGAGACATGGCACCGTCCCCATTTACTGCTCTCCGGGTGCTCAAAGCTGCCCACTGCTCACTTTGGTCATGGGTTAAATGCTGACATTTTGTTGTGTGCAGTGAATCACAATGTCAAGGAGTTTGTAGTTTGTATGTTCAACATGTATTTTTGAACATGTACATGTAAAATTTTTTTTATAAATTACCATATAACTGTCATGGGCTTTCCAAAAACATACAACAATGCTTCAGTACAGAATAGCTGTACATTTCCTTTCCATTTCCTTTCCTTTTTATGATTTCCTCCAACCAACATAATTCTGATCTGTAATCTTTGTGAAACAGCTAAACCAGTTTGTGTTTTTAAGGGCATTGACACTATCTAATATATGGGTAGACATTTTTCCATGATCAACGTAGACAAAGGGAAAACCCCAAATGCATTAAAATTGATATTGCTTTAAAATTTGATATTTTGGAAAGCGAAATGATTACACCGACGTCATGTGAAATTTGTGTGTTTTTAGAACAAAAAATTTGACATAAACGCTAATATACAACATGATTTGATTTGGATTTTAATTACTCTGACAAACAACTTTGCTGTGGCCAGCATGGGCCTTAATTTCTCATCATATGTGGGCTGAATAAAAGTGTCATGCCAGATGTTTAATAAACCAAATATCAAACTTGTTTACAGCCTATGGAGAGAGTGATTACACAGCTAAGCAATGAACAAACAAATAAATAAAATTTATGGGTTTTTTTTGTTTATGAAACCACAAACAAGTTTCTTCTTTGTCCAAGTTTGAAGTCACTGAGACCAAAACCAGGAGTTAAGGCTTGAATGTGATGGATACCTTTCCTTTCTGAGTCAAATGACCAGGCCATATGTTTGTCGATTGTTAAAAACAAGCAGTTTTTCTGCGACTGATCTGGTTGAACTGACAAACTTACATGGTGGAAACCAACTCAGGAATTAGGTTAGATCTTGTATACCTGTAAATATCCTGTCCTTGCTTTTCTAGCCATTTGCTAAATGTACATAACTTTCGAGAAAATATATATATGATAGAACGTATTATGCTTGTGAGTCAATTGTTGCATCTTTTGACTTTTGTTAGTGTTTCCTAAATGAAGAAACAAACATTACATTTTTCTTTCCAGGACGAATACATTTTGATGTATCCTTTGTCACGCATCCAGTCTTTTGTATTTGGTTTCTGGCATCTGAGCTGAAATCCTAGACAACCCCCACGCCCATGGAGTTGACTTTGGAAGGCACCAAGCATTCCTGCTCGACACCACATTAGCCCCTACTTCTCCCCACCTCGGGGTGCTGGGCAGCCTGCCAGGTAGAGGTTGCCATGACTCCTGACACCACCCTTTGCACTTTTCCCCCTCCCCTTCCTCAAGAGGTGCCAGATTTGGGAAAGGGGGCAGGCCAGGCGAGCATATTTGATTTAGACAAAAGATGTCAGCAGATGTCACAGTGTCAGCAGAATACTGTGGGAATGCTGTGGCTTTCTGTTTGGAAATCGTATGAACTTTTCAAATGGGTGCGTATGAACTTGGATTTTGAATCGGAGCGTGGCACAAGGGATACTTTATTAAAGTACCATTGTCTTTGTGCATTTTTGCTCCTTTTGTTCTTGTTTGTTCCAGTCTTGGCCCCGTGCTGTCGGTGATCTCACTGTAGAAATCCCCTTCTCTTTAGTATTCCTCATATTACAAAATACAAACAGTTCTCCAACTTGTTGCGTGTTGCTCACAAGGCCGTGCAAAGACCGGGATAAAAACGAGGATAAGCAGTTCTGTCAATCTCGACACCCCGGACCCTTCTTTTGTCGCACTGCAGCCGTAGGAATATTCCATTGTTTTCAGCTCCCTGGCACTGGCACAGTTAATGGTAGCTGGCCGTGGCATGCTTGATTACACTGGCATCCCTCTCAGGCTCTTCTCTGTGCTCTGCGGTCTTGGCTACATTGCGCAAACCTCTCACCACAGCCACATTGGTGCTGTCCAGAAGGAGGACAGATACAAGGGTTCTGTAGGCTACTTGAGGACAGCAAACCAGGAGAATTTTGATGGCTGTTATTACAGACTTAATTTCCTATTTCTGCACTGCCGAGGCATGTAATACCCACAGACCAAGGCACAGGAACTCAAGAGTGTGAAATAATGATATATTTTTCTCTCTGTGGCTGAGAGGTTGTCAGAACAGTCACTGTGTAATGTCAAACTGTTGGTTACTTTTCCAATATCCATACCTCCTTGTTTTGCATCTAAACCCCCTTTTTTTCTTCTTGCTTTTAGAGACGAACTAAATTCAAGACAGCAACTGTATGTCTCAACCAAGACGCTCATCGTCGAAGTGTAAGTTTTGCATTTTTTTCTCTTCCGCTTGAATGTTCACACTATTCTCTGACGCTGTTTTATTAAACGCCGGTTGAACTGAACCCGTGACTTATGAGCAACAAGAAAAAGGCAACACTGTCAGCTGCTGTTAAGGTACTCATGACATCACATACGCATACAAATGAGTTGTGATGTCATGTTGTGGCGTCATCAGTGGCTGCAGTTCTCAGAATACTCACTTTACCTTTTTTTTTTTTTACGCATTAACTGCATTACTTTGGTACTTTGGCCAGAACCATTTGGCACAAACCCGTAGATCCGATCTTGTGGCAAATCCGACAGCACAAGCTCGCTTCTGTGGGTCTTTGTCACTATGGTGCAATCGTCTGCTTTGAAATTTTCTTTGAAAACTTTGTTATGTCCTTTAAAGAACGCTTTTTGGGGGGATTTTTTCCCCAAATAACATTGCACTAAAATACTGCTAATGTTAGTTTCCCAAACCTTGTAAAACCATCACTCTGAAAGTTTATCATCATGGTAAATGTTAGATTTTCAGACTAAAATTATATAAAAAATAAAAAGTTGTAGTTGAAAATGTGTGCATCCGGGTTGAGGTAGTAGGTTGTATGGTTTAGAATTACACCCTGGGAGTTAACTGTACAACCTTCTAGCTTTCCTTGGAGTACACGTATGACATCAGTCTGTGCCAATAAGCACATTACCGAGAGTATTGGTTCTGCATGAATTGTCATCACCATAGCCTAATATTGTAGTATTGGGCGTCATAACAATAGTAATATAATTCTTTTCTCACCTGAAGCTCTCATTTTACAGCTGACCTTTAGCAATGGTCAGGCAGCCGACTGCAATACTCAATTAGTGCTCGCTTGACATGCAGTATTTTTAGACATAATGCATTGTGGTCAGCACAGTAACCACCCGGCATCGATTGTATAATTGTGTCCCTTAAAGTGCCAACCACAAAGAGCATTGTTCTGCTGTTCTTTGTGCTGCTCTTAGTTCTGAAATATCGAATTCTGCGAATAAGGGTTAAATAAACACTTGCAACGACACACACAACGACACGCTGTGGCAATCCAGTTGTTTAAAGCAGTGGTCTCCAACCATTGGGCCGGGGACCAGCACTGGTCCGTGGGTAAATTGGTGCCGGGCCGCACAGAAATAATGTTTCCTTTTGGCTCCATCTGGCTATTACTTCCACTTGATCCATACCCATATCAACAAAAGAACTGAACAATAGAATGGGTAGGATTCCATCATCAATAATGCAAATATATTTGATTAGTAAATATTTGCTCAGTTAAGACAACAACAATAAACTTAAAGTGACGCACAGTCATTGATACAAGATTCTAACTTTTTATACCGGTCTGGTAGCATAAAGTTATAGGCTGTGTGCATTTGAGAAATCCTTGTTGTCTGCATGCACAGTTAATTCGGGTAGGAAGATTTTATAGGTAGGAAAATTTTTCAGAACATTGGAAATGTACTTTTAAAAAGGGGCATTTATCTGACACAACTTAACGACCGGTGTGTGAAAATAGTATGAGACATTCAACCGTTTCGTGGCGCAAAAAAAAAAAAAGTTTGTACAAATGTCGATTATTATTATGAAACATATACATAATGCAATGTATGTTTGAATTTTGTTAAATGATAACACACCTTAGCCTGTTTTTGTTGTGCGCTTTTCATTGTGGAGTCTGTAAGTGGATGTTCAGATGGTTTGACATAAACAGTATAAAACAAAGTAAATATAATAAAACGGACGTATCCTGTATCCATGTTTATATTACAGTATATTTCCTGGTTTTACTGTCGGGTTTTTAGCAGCCCCCTGTGCTCGAATCTTAAATCAAGGATTTTTATTATTACATCAAGCGTCATTTAACTTTGCTGGTATTCCACGTTTTCAGCAGATTCTCAGCAATTTCCATTACACGATTTTCTAGTATGGGAAAAGCAGAATGTTTATATGTCGCTTGTGAGTCTCATGATATATTGTCTACACTTCCATACAATGACTATTTGTAATACCAGGTCTAGTTTCGGGTTAAAGCTTGACTCGGCGACACTGAAGTCTCTGTTTACTAGAGACCTGTCCACTGAGCTGAATGTATCTGGCTTCATCTCTGTCTGGCACTAGGCCACTGTCTGGAGCAGCATACAGGAGAAAAATGAGCCGGTAGATCAGCACAGTGTTTACCACAGTTTGTAACTCTCCGCGACTTGACTTGATTTGAAATGCGGCTTGAGTAGAGAGTGTTGATGTAGTTTGGGCCGTAGTTTTTAATCATTCTGACAGTGGCGTTCCAGTTTGATAAATCTGCTTCTGCTGTGTTTAGAACCGGGGATAAGTGGACCTCCTTTCGTCAACCTTTGTCATTTATGACATTAGCCTTTTCGGTTTTGAGTGGACCAGGCTGCATCATGTTAAAGAGTTTCCACCCCGTTGCACAGATGTATGAACACTCATGAGAAAAGTGCTAGTAAAAATACAGGACAGGTACCACCTTTTTTTTTTTTAATAAATCAAATGTAATGTGTTCTTTATTTGATTGCTTTATTTCTTTGTTTTCCTTTGATAATCAGTAATCAGATACGCACTGAAAAATAAGATAGTCTTGCTCACCTTTTTATCAACAACAGTGTCACTGTCACAAACAGGTTCCTGTTTCTGGTAAATCCCAAGAAATCGGAGATTTCTATTTAATCTCCTATTGCGCAATCTCAGCACCAGACTCATTGCAGCATCACTGTGGTACGCACAAGTCTCATGTTGTGAAGACAACCACTGAGTGGCATTACAAGCCATACGTATGTAGTACATGTAGTTTAACACATATAGTTTGTTTTAATAACTGCAATTTGGCGTTTTCTCTACTCCTGATCTCCAATCACTCCTCCAGATGTGTGGAGGAAAGCAGTGCTGCTGAGAATCCTGCTGCCTCAGCTCTACTGTGTCCAGCTGCCCCAGCAGTGTGGCCAAAAGTCATTGGTTCCATCTGGGTGTTCATGTGTTGGATGGCTGAACAAATAAATTATTGGATTAGATAATTGCATCTTGGGCCACTTTTTTACTGAAAACTTTTTTCATGGGTCCCTACTGTCAGAAAAGTTTGGATTTCTTTTAGCCCCTTGGACACAAGCCCCAAGGTTCTTCATGTGACATGAAATTTGAGGGTTTTTCTTTGTTTTATTCGTATTATTTTAGCATGCTACAGTCAGGACAAGTGAACCAGCCAGTAGGGAGCGCAAGCCAGTGTTTTTTAGTGTGGCTCCCAAGCCCGGATAAAAAGTGAGGGTTGTGTCAGGAAGGGCATCCTTGTGAGGCAACAGAATAAAATTGTTGACTCGCTGTAACAACCCCCTGAAAAAAAAGGGACAACCGAAAGGAAAAGAAGAAGACACCCAGGACAAGAAAAGTTTGACAATTTTTATGTCCAACTTACAACTACCTAAAAACGCGACAGAGGATAGCTGAGCCAATACCTGCATGAAGAAATCAAGCAACCTTCCTATTGCAGTGTCTGGACATGACTTATTTAACATAGTGTGAATTCACATCTGAAGAGGATCATGGATAGAGAACTCGACCATAAGAAGCTGAGCTCAAGAGACATTTGCTGGACTGGAAAATGTGACTGCAGCTGTTGTTTTAGTAAATTAGATTTTTATTCTAATAAATAGCCTGAAAAATAAATAATGCTGCACCAATTTCTTCCAAGCACTGAAGAGATACATTTAAATTAAAAATACATAAAAAATAAGAAAGATAAAAGTCATATTTTTCTACTTTAAAAAAAATGTAGAAACTTACTCCAGGGCATTTAAAAGAACAAATAAATGTTTCGGTTGAGGTAGTTTTTGGTTTTATGTCTTGTATTTTCTTGAATATTGTTACAGTTTATTAGTTGCTTATGTCCCATTCTCATCATCTTCAAAACCAACATAAAAAAAGGTAGAGTACACTTCTTTATCCACTTGATTTTCCACCGAGCTTATACTTGTCTGGTGGACGTTAGGCAGTCTTTAATATTTATTTAACTCATTTATAATATAAATACTTTAATGCTTACTTACAGGCAGCATTGTTGCCGAACAAAATACTGGTAAAATCACCCTGTGTTTTTGTAACAGCGCAGCAATTGGCTTGTTGTTTCTGACGTCATAGTCAGGCTGAAACCTTGGTACCACAATGGTGTGAGACGAAAACCCCTGTCAGTTCATAGAAGGTTGGTAGTTTGACTTCCCCAACCCATAAAAATCCCTCTTCCTTAATCAAACGTGGAGCCTCTGGCATTATTTCTTTCCGAGGAAACATATTCCTTAATGTGCTGGGGTTAATGGCAAATGAATAATCATAACACAGCAATGGCAGACAGGGGGTGTCATTGATCTGTCTGGAGTCAGCCCCCTTCTCCGCCTGCTGCATCAGCCACTCTCCTTCTATTGATACGCTTTTGCCCCTTAACCCCTGGGACAGATCAATGCTATTGATTGAAGAAGGGCAGGGACAAGGGCAGGTTCTGCTGACTGGCCCGACAGCTAGTGTGACGAGACATGATCGTCAGTAATGTCCTGCAGCATGGCTGGATGGATGCCGCCCTGCATCACATATTTCCTGGTCTCCTCCACCATTCCCTCCTTTACACCGCCTTTCACTCCTCCTGCATCTCAGCTCCTTCCATTCGCCGTTTCCCACACTTGCTGGGAAATGCTTTACTAGAGAGTGCTGCAGCTTTTCCTGTCAGGCAGAGGTTAAAAATACCCCTATACAGGTTTATTTATGGGCAGTGCAGATAACGCCTTCCAGAACACATCTGACAAAAGCTCATTAAGATAATCAGTTCTACACAATGGAGTAGCTGAGCATAAATTGTGTGAGCTGTCTCTTATACACATCTCCCTCCTTTACACCGCCTTTCACTCCTGCATCTCAGCTCCTTCCATTCGCCGTTTCCCACACTTGCTGGGAATAGTCTTCTGTTTTGATACCTGTCTGAGTCCCTGTCTGGCGTTTGTGGTACATGTGTGCGTCTACGGGCAGGAGTTGAGTCGTTTCTTTTCTCCCTTTTTTTTTTTGCCTATTTGCAAAAAGGAATGGTGTTGTGGCGCAAGTGTGCTGCATGATGTCTTTTAGCACACTCTGTGTGTGCAACTCAACAATCACAGTGGAGCCGGAGCTATTTTCAGTGCATGAATTACAATCAGATTTTTTTTGCTTTGTCACCATTACACGATTGTCTGCTCTGTTCAGTGAAAAACGAGGAGAAAAAAAAAAAAAACTACTAGAGTAAAATACAATGTGTGCCAGGATTGTCAGCACTTTTCCTTCAGAACACTTTTTTTTTTTTCTCAGCCCGTAACAGCGACTCTCCACCTTTGCCATAGGCTGCAGTGCGTGTTTGTGGACCTATTTCCTCCAGCCAGAGGCGTGCATTTTCAGTCTAGACAAGAAAATGAAAGAGCAATGTTTGTGTGTGCGTTAATGAGGGGGTGATGGGCAAAATGCGGCGACAGCTCCACTCTGCTGTGACATGGCTGTAATGGAGCTGATTGATCACCTATATATGGCTGCTTGCTGGGCCCCACTGGCTTTAGCATACAGCACATTCCCAACCCCCCGTCATCGCCGCCATCACTGAGCCAATGTGAGAAGACCAACCCTCCCCCATAGACTTAAACCTGGCCACGGTTTTGACATTGGCTGCAGGATTGACTTCAACACCTCCGCAGCTTTGGTCACGTTCCAAGTCTCCATGTTTTTGCCAGAAAACACAGCGACGGTTATACCGTCTCTGATGATTGTTTGATGATGATTTTATTCAGTTCGTCCTTTTTCTATGTCATAGTCAAGTGTTAAAAAAAATGCCTGTTTTCCATTTGAATTAAAGGGCATGATCAATGATAACATTTGCAGATCTCCTTCCCTGCCCCCTCTGTCACACAGGGTCATAACCCTAATTTATCCAGGGTGTTGAAACTGATTACGGTCTGAGATTAGAGCCAGCCTTTCAGGGCATGAAGAGGTGGAACGGGGAAAAAAAAAAAAATTGTCTTTTTTTTTATTTGTCTGCAACTCGCATTTGACCCTCAGTCCCATAGCTTTGAATTTGATTCAGCAATTTAACAAACCTTTAAATTAACAGTTCAAATATTATTTACATGATGTATTAAATATTTACATTTATATACTTGCAGCATACTTTCAGTGTGTCAATTTTTTTCTTTTTCTTATTTTATATATTAAGTTTAGACCAGGGGTGTCCAATAGGTCGAACGAGAGGAGTATTGTTAGATCCTGAGCAATAAAAAGAAATAGTAATAAAAACTAGAGATGTAATTCTTTTTCAAGATAATAATCACTGGGCTAAAGAGAGAATTATATAGGCATTAAGTAAGAAAGTATAACATATGTTATATGTTAAATTAGAGAGTAAGAGATCCAGTTTCTATAGCTTAATATATTTTCAATCTAGGTAGATCACTATAGCCTGTTAATTTGAAAAAGGTCTCAGAAGACAGAAAAGTATGGACACGCCTGGTTTAGAGGATGTTTTTTGTCTTTATATATTTTTTAAAAACAACCCTGCGGCATTAGCCACAGTTTTTCTGCCTGAGTAGAGCCACCGCCCGCCTCATCTGCTGCCCATTTTAAGTCTGGGTCATAATATTGTGACAGTTACTGCATGGGATCTTATTTGCACTGGCCATAACACTGTGTGTGTGTGTGTGTGTGCGTTGGCCAAGCTGAGCTGCTGTGGCGTCACCATCCTGTGTCTTGTCTCTCTATGTTGCTGAAGCTCTGTCTGGTTTTGTTGTCGTCCGCGCCTGTCCTCATGGTCTCACTTTGTTTAAGAGTGTCTGCTGGTGTGACATCTGTCTCACATGACAGTTTGCTCCCTGATTTGTATCGACGACGAAATCTATTGATCACCGGGATTTTTCTTCGCTCGTGTTTGCACAAAAATATGGAGGCTGCGACTTCGATACTAGGGTTTTTAGAAGAGCGTTAGGGTTGGACAGTGAAGCCGAAAAGCCATCACACTCATTGCAATGGCAGTGGGTCTGTATGAGCCTTTGTCCATGAGTGTATGTGTGTGTGTGTGTTTTTTAAACGGCAAAAAAAAAAAACGGAGAAGAAATTGATCAGCACAGGGTGGAACGTGTTCACCGGCAAGAGCTGGATGGAGGGTGTGAGAGAGAGGGAGAGGAGAGAGAGCGAGAGAGGAAGAGCGAGGGCTGTCGCTGCAGACTCCTGCTGCAGTATCTCACTTTGGGCAAGCAGCTGCAGACAGGGAATTACAGACAACTGAGACAAGCAGACAGGTACCGAGCTGATGTGATGGGAGAGAGGGAGGGAAGGAGGGCGGGAGCCGTTTGGGATGTGGAGGTAGAGGGCAATAGGTGCTGGAGAGGCAGGGCTCGGGGGGGTTGGAAGGGTCAGATGTAGAGGGGGTGGGTTGGGGTGTTTGGTTGGTGAGTGACCAGTGATGTTTGCAGGTGGTGGATGCAAATTTATTGTTGTTGTTTGTTTGATGATAGCAGTTTGTTGGAAGAAAAAAAAAAAAAAAAAAACGTAAAACATGGCTGAATAAAAGTCAAGTGTGAAGACGACAGTGTCACGACATGGCTGATGTACCAGTGTCTGGATCAAGGAGGCGGGGAGGAGGGGAGTGGCGGATTGGAGGGAAGCGCCGGGTGGGGGGTAGGTGGAGTGGTGAGGAGAGGTAGTTGGGATGCTGAGATGAAGCTGACAATGCAAGTGCCGGGATAAAGCAGTGGTCAATGCAGCGGGGCATGTGGTGGTGGTGGTGGTGGGGGGGGTTGTCCCACCTCACTGACCTGCGTCTGGCTGCAGCTTCTCCTCAACAGCGTGCCTCTCCTTCCTACCACCTCCTCCATCCCCATCTCTCCTCCTTCCATCCCTTCTCTCACCCCTCTTATTCCCTCCTTCCATGCTCTCCTTCCTTCCTTCCTTCCTTCTTTTAATATTTCTTTTCCCCCCCTCTGTTCTTCCTCAGCCTCAGCTCAGAGGCAGAAAACAAAAGGCATAGTCGGTGGCAGACAGAAAACGCGAGCGCGCAGCAAGGCAGCACGTCGGGTGGTGCGGAGAATTCATTTCCGGAAGCCTCCACTTTGCCTGGCGTTCCCCAGAGAGAAGGAGACAGGGAGAGACATCTATCCTATTTTTTTTCCCCCCCTTTTTTTATAGTCTGAGGGGGAGGAGTTGTAAGGTGGGTGTTAGAATGGGAGGATGTGGTGGTGTTGAGGGTGGGGGGAAGTCACTGATGTTTTTTGCGTACATGACAGGCTGAAGTGACATGGGAATGTTTTCAGCGTTTACGTTACTGTACTTGAGAATTTTATGGCTTAAACCACAAACAGAGCGTTTTTTTTTTTTTTTTCTTTTTTTTCCAAAGTGGAGCAGACGCTGTTTTATGTCCTGCTGCAGCTTGTTGCCTGTGACCCTTAAAACTTATTGAGCGTCCAGCAGTGTTCGGCAGGTGGGTGGCAGGCTCTGGTTTAAGGGTATTGCAGTCTGTGGTAGAAAGTTACTGTAGGGGGCAGGAGTTTTACCATTCTGGAGACATTATGAGGCCGGAGACTGTTCTGATTGTCTTGCTTTTTTTTCCTTTTTGTTGCTAGTGATGCTGAACTGCCAGAGAGAAACGGTCAACGAGGTTTTAGTGTTTTTCTTCGTCTTCCTTCTTTTATTTTTTATTTTTTCTGTATTTCTAAATGTGTGACAGAACGCTGTCTGCAGAGGAAAGCTGCAGGGGCAGGCAGTCTGAGGCTGCTAGGTGTCCTCATCAGTCAGCGTGATCGGGCCATTGGTCCAACAGACGGTGATTTTGGCATGGTGGATGGGAGAGATGTAGACTGATTATCATCCGGCGCTCTTTGGGACAAAGAGGCGAGCCCTTGGCTCTGTGGTGTCTTCGTTTTGCTGCACAAAGGCTAGTTAGCACAGAGCAGGCATTTGAAGGCAGCACTGTGTGTCTGCGCCGCTGCTTGTGTCTGGATGTTACGATGAAGAGCATGTGGGTTCGCCCTGTTTCTGAATCAGCATCGTTTTTATCTAATTTATGCTTTGTCCTCATCTGTTTTTTCTCTTGACGCTATTGTTTCATGTCAGTCTCTCGTAGTGTTCCGTTCACTTTGCATCTCATTGTGTTTCAAGCTGAATCGAGCCGAACCGTCCATGCAAAATAAGTCTGCAGAGAAGGAAAAGGAGCGACATGGAAGCTTTGCTTTAGTCCAGGGCACACTGCTGTGTTTCTTTTCTGGATTGTTCTGCACAAACGGTAGACACCCTGTGGCGACGGGTGCCTTAAGGCAGAATTTGGGCAGCTTTAAGTGGCAGTGTTTGGCATGGACTGTTTGTCTGTCTGCATGAGGGAGAAGGGGCGAAAAGTGTCAGTGCCACTCAGTGTGCCCTGCAGCTGCCTGTGGCTCATCTCTAGACTCTGTCGTACTTCACCCGCTCCCTGAGACCCTAACTTGTGAGCTCTCTTGATAAAAAATCACGGGTTAGGCTCTTGGGACGTGGGTGGAGGGCACAATCGACTTTCTGCCACATACTGCCGGGGTGCAGTCGGAGAGAGAACGCAACTTATATACACTTAGAAAGTTCATTCAAGGAAGGGAAGACCTGTGGTCAGGAGGGGGCGGTAGTTGATTAGTACGGTCAAGGACAAACGTTTGGAGGACTTGTCCCCAGTCAGTTTGACTTGCCCCAATATTTGTCATGCGTCAGCGCCAACAGAATCATTTAAAATCAAAATGAAGAGACGTCTGCCAGGGAAATGACTTTTTGAAGTATTGCGTAATTTTAAATCGGAATTATTTCTTACGATCGCAGCCGTCAAAATTGTCATCAGCGCTACAAAGACCAAAGACCCACATATTTGCTCGAAATCCTTTGAGTAGATGCGATTAAATATTAAGATCTGACCGAGTGATGCCAACCACCACACCCCAGACTGGTGTTGATTAACCCCTAACATCACCACTGCACAGCACCGCAAAGAGCCAGACATTATAACTGATCCACCAAACGGTGCTAGCGGTTCTGGAACGTGATTACCGCAGCTTCATTCAAACTCCAGAGCAGCAGAAGCAGCAGTCTACGGCCACATCTGCAGCTGCTGTCTGACCATAAAAATCAGTGCTTTACAATACGTCGCTGACCCTCACTACATGAGACAGCAGGCGCCGTACAGAAGTTAGCATCTGTAAAAACCTGATCCTTGACAAAACCAACTTTTCTGACACCGTAAATGATGTATCTGAACAATGAAGCAGATTTAACTGTAAATATTTTCTCCTTAAAGTGCTGATTACATACAATATGGTAGTTTGATTTGTTTTATAAACTGTTTCACCAGGTGCTAAATTTTTCCGCAACGCTAATATCTGTTTAAATATCAGTCAGGTTGGTGGTAAAAGAGAAAAAAAAAATCTTTGTGTTACCCTCCCTCCATTTACCTCCCCGTCTCCATCGAACTAATTGTGTTTTTTTTCTTTGCCCCTCACCCTGTTTGGTTTAATGTGAACAATGCCGATGCCAACTAATCAGTCTGTGCCCGTGCCCACAGAGCCCCCCCCCCAGCAACAGCTGAAGGAGTGGCATGCCCCTTGAATACCAAACAGCCAGGCACAGTGCGACAAGTGCTGAGCAGTAAGACGCAGCACAGCCAGAGCGGAGCTAGTGCCCACAAAATAGCCAGACAGTTTTATTAGGGTCTGTCTGACACGCAGCGAAGTCTGGCAGCACCCAAGCCCCACTGATGAAATCCTCACGGCCCCCCCCCCAACAGTAACAACGCAGCATGCTCCAAGCAATCCGCCAAGGATCCAATAAATATCACCTCGTAAAAAACCTGCTCCTGGCTACTTGGTTACTGCGCAGAACGGGGAATACAAACTTTGATCAAAGTCATGCGAGTTCGCAACCAGTAAACGTCGAATTGATCTTCTCTGCGAAAAAAAAGACACGAGGTATGCTGGAAACGTCTGTTCTTTCTGCGAAAAGCCAACACTTGTTCATGTTTTGCTTTTTGTCAGTGTGATCATATAGAGTTTTCAGAATGAGGGCTAGAGGAAGATTCATCCTTGTGTCAATGTCGTTCAGGCGTGAGTACGTAGTAGTGGTGGTTGAAAGATAAAACATCGTCATTACCAGTAAAAGCCTTCTCCACATTCAGCTGGTCAAGGTCAGTGTTGAAAATCATATACATACATATTATCATTACAATTTTAGTATACCATTTCCAAGTCTAACCCTGTGCCAGGAAGTGTATAAAGGAACAAAATAATGTACCTTAAGAATCTGCTTTACATTGAAATTTCTTAAAGGAATCATTGAACTGCACTCGAGTTTCAGTTTTGTTTTGAGTAAAAACCAAAACCAAACTCTAAATGTCTTCTAATGTCATCTATCGACAGTAAACAACACTGGAGATTCTATGGCAGGGCTCTCAAACTCAAATTAGTTGAGGACCACCACCCACACTATCACTTCACCGACGGGCCGCGTCAGCTTTCAGTGTTCATTACAAAAGAAAAGATTTAATAAAAAAAATCAGTCTCCCATAGATTCTGTGTAATACAACATTGAACCACAAGGAGACTGTGGATCAGAGCTTTGAGAACTTTAGGATTCACCATAAAATGTGGAGAAGAAATCTATAAAATATTGTTATAAATTCAACTTTCACATCAAGGTGGGGGCCACAGAATATCATTCCACGGGCCGCAAATTTCCCACGGGCCATGAGTTTGAGACCCCGTTATAGAGCCTTTTGTTACTAAGTGTCTGTCTATTATACATTCAACTTACAAGGTGGGGGCCGCAAAATATCCCTCCACGGGCCGCAAATGGCCCATGGGCCGGCAGTTTGAGACCCCTGTTCTATGGTTTCTCAGCCCAGGTGCTCTTCAGGTTGCCCAGGCCGTGATTGACGTTGAATGGGTGAAGATAAACCAAAGGCACCAGCTGATGGACCGGCTGTGGGCCAGAGATTACACTCCATTGTTCAGAGGTGGCCACGTGACACGCCGCTGCCGCCGCCGCCGCCACCGCCGCCGCCACCGCCACCTCCCTATCTGATACAAGTTATAAGAGCAGATTGACATTTATCTGCCACATTTTAATTTGGACATGAGCTGAAATCAGATGGATTTAGTGAATTAGGAGCCAAGGTTTTTGTTTTTCCTCCTTTTTTGTCCTTTCTTTTCTCCCGCATTGATGTCAGGCTTTGTTGTGCGGCGAAGCAGCTCAGTGTCAGAGGATCTCTTATCTCAGCGGGAGGAGAAAGAAGCACAGGTGTGTGTGCCTGCGTCTGTACGCCTGTGCACGCTGTGACGGGGGGCAGGCGGGGGTCCATCAGGTACACCTTATAGCAATTTGGAACTGAGGTAGGGGGGTGGGGGGGTAGAGTCAGAGAGAGGGAGGGCGTCTGACTTTCCAGACACTGCGGCAGGAGGCCAGACAGTCACCTAAACACACACACCCGTTGCAATGACACTGCACACATGCAACCCCACGCCCCCCCAGCTGGCGTCCACACTTAAACCAAATCAACTCTGTTTTTAATTCGATAAAGATGAGGAATCTTATTGTCACGTATAACGTCATTATCTGCGTGAACCGACAGCTTTAAAGTTTCTTTATCGTTCTCGGGGGTGACGGAGATGAAAAATAAACTCCATTAAACGTTTTGGGCGGATGCAACAAGTAGTTTGAGGAAGGACGGGGCTCTTCGTTGGAAGGATGGACGTGTTCTGTTGGGTGCAGTGCAGGTGTACGATGAGTGAGGTTGACGTCTTTAAACCTAACTACAGAGCTCAAAGGCAGCGGGGCAGCGTGGAATACCCTCAGACCCCGTGTGACTGGTTGTAAAAGTTGACAGTATTTAAGAGGACTTTCCGTCCGTCGGTGCTCGCGGACGCTCCCTAACTGGGTCCCGTGTTATCTCTCCTCCTGTGTCTGATCTGTGATTTACTTTGCAGGCGTTGCCTGGGAAACCTAGTGTCTGGCCAGCAGCTTGATGGAGTTATTGAACTGTAACTGGCTGCAATAATTATGCTCCGTCTTTCAGGCTACAGTTTCCAGTAGCTGAACCTCCGAACCTAAAGCCTATAGTTGAGCTGTTTTTGTCCATATTCCTGGTGAATGAAGCGGGGGCTTCGACTGTTGACAGGTCAGAGTTTGGACTTGTGGGACAACAGGGTACAATAAGAAGACTGTTCCCGCACAACACACACACACGCAGATGTTTTGCTTAATGAATCTCACAGTTTTTTTGTCACAAATAGCAGCTGTGTCCTCACACGTCCCCCTTACTCATGCCCTGGTAAACAATCACAAGTGGTTTGAGTCATTTCACCTTGGGTTAGGACACTGTGATAATATCACTGTGATAAAACGGCACTAATTGTGAGATTTATTTAGAGAAACTATTTTTTTTAATGGTGGCAAATAACCGACAGTCTTTAAATCTGGGGGAGTGTCAGTCTGTATATGTAGATGTCCCAGCATTTTTATATAATTTCTGTTTTTTTTTATTTTAGTTTATTATTATTATTATCTTGTTTGTGTTACATGGCATTTTTCATTTCCTTTACCTATTTTTAATATGATACATTTCTTTTATTTTAGCATATTTTTTATTAACAAATCTTTTTAAATACAGACAGAAGGGTTAGTTAGTTGTGGGGAAAAAAAGCACAAGCACAAAGCAAAAAAACCAAACAGGATTAGACGTCAAAGGAGTTATTTATCAGGAGCAAAATAAATGAGAAGAGTGGTTTCACCAGGGTCAGGAGGAACAACAGAACAGAAGAGTTGATCTGATCTTACTTTGAAAAATTTTGATTCTTATATTCACACAGAAATATGACCTGGACTGTTCCTTTGTTACTTCTTTGATTATATTTGTCATTAAAATATTGCTCAGGATTAAGAAACGGCGAAATTAATCTTTAAAAATGAAGCAGGATGAAAGTAATCATGTTTACAATATAGAGCAAATGAGATTATTGTCAATTTTAATAAATGGTTTCAATAACAATATGTTTTTTAAACTGGTTTCCTTTGAAGGACCAGTTGTAACTGCAAGGCTTAATTGATGTTACTAGACTGATCATTATTTAATGAGGTTGCATTGATGTCTTAATAAAAATAATTTATCAGGTTACATTTTTTAATTTATCAGGACACGCTTTTGGCCCACGGGCCTTGAGTTGGACACATGTAATTTAAACCAGTGGTTCCGAACTGGTGGGTCGTGGAACCGTTCTGAACAGCTGGTCAAAAATCAAAATAGTGTGAACCAGCTGTTGAGCATGTGTTTTGTTTTAGAAAATCTCTTATTTTGAAGGGCACACTCTGCTGAATGCTTTGAATTATAATGATTAGGAAAATGTGGTTCTCAGAGTGAGACCAGTTGAGAACCACTGGTTTAAACAATGAGTCACTAACTTAAAGCTCGTACCTGTTCTAACATTATTATTGGCTGCTGTAACATAGTGAAAAAATGAGTTTCGATAAATGATAAACTCACTCTCATATCATCAGTGTCATTTTATCCTTTAGTCTTGGTGTTTTTTGTTTTTTTTTTTACAAATTCTCGATTTTTCAGCAGACAGTAACTGCCTTCAGTGGAAGTTGATAGTCTTTTCTTTTTACATAATACTATCTCGGGGAAGTATTTTTATGCAGTGGTGGACCGTGTTAACTGACAATAATTTCCCATGTGGCTCAGGGCTACTTATTACTACTCATTAGAATAGCTAGTCTCTACGTCAGTTTCTAGCTCAGTGCTGCCTGAAGTCACGTCCAAGCTGAAAGACTCAACACGGAGCCTGTGATTCAGGGAGTCTGGAGAGACAGCCCGTGTGGAAAAACCTTGTTTTAATAATGACACGTTGTGTATTTTTTGTTAAATATAATAACATGGAGGGGTGGCCTAGTGGTTAAGGGAGCGCACTTGGGTCTTCGGGGTTTCAGGTTTGAATCCACCAGCTGCCAGGTTGCCACTGAGGTGCGCAGAGCCGACCCACGTAACTTTGTGTGGGCTCACCACCCACAGGAAGGGTGTGATTTGGGTGGTGCCAGCTGCACCTGCGACCTGGCAGTAGACAAGCAGAAGAAGATGAATGAATATTAACACTTCTTTTATTTCAAACACACAATATACCTGGTTAAGACTCATTTCTTTCACCTTTGTCGACGTTAATGTTCTTCTGAGTAAATTTAGTCCTTCAAATGGTCTCATCGGTCAACCCTTGTCTACCTTCAATTTCCCACGTGAATGCTAATTGGTTTCATTATCTCTCCTGCTGTAGGAGCCATGGCAGTTGTCTCTCCCTCGGCGTTAGACGGAGGTAAGACAAATCACAGCTCCAGACTCAGCCTTTCTCTGTGTTTTCAGTTTTTCCCTGTGCAGACAATAGACGGAGGTAATGTTTGGGTGGAGGGCTGCCTTGGTTATTTTTTTTTTTTTGCGCGCATCCTCGCGGCCGACGAGTGAGTCAGTAAAAGTGTCAGACCGCAGTAACAGACGGAGTGTGCAGGATAATTAGCCCGGAGTCATCTGGAGGCAGTGCAGCTCGGCACAGGTGCCCAGTGTGCACAGAAAGAGACCAGATGACCTTTTACTCAGCTCCATCCCACTGCAGTCACTTAAAACAGTGATAGATGTTTCCCCCAACACCCAGCATCCTAGCAGTTCTCCCCCCTCTCCACCATCGCTCTGCGGCGCTCCCACCGTAATTTGTCCCCCTCTTTTCTCCCTCTTTTTCTCCAGCGTTCTTTACAGCCTCCCATTACTTCTGTTCTCTCAAACAGATGAGGAGGAAGATGAAGAGGGGAGTTGACGGGGAGAAGAAGGAGAAGAAGAAAAAGAGGAGGAGGTGTTCCCTGCCTCGCCCTGTTCCTTCTCTCCCCCTCTCCCTTTTTTTCCCTCTCGCCCTCTCCCCTCTCTTCTCTGCAGCTCCTCATTAGCATGCTGCGGCTGTTGCTCAGGTGACACGGCTGCTGGAAACGGTCCCGACTGCGGGAGCATCAGCAGCATGGCGGCGTGAGGGGACAGCAGGTAAGGACAATGAGAACAGAGGAGAAGAAAAGTGGTGAGACGGGAAGGAGGAGGGGGGTTGGAGGAGTAATGGACCTGAGACGCTACGACATAAACACTTTTTCAAGTGCTGTAATGCACAAAAAGATTCTGTTCTACCTCTAAACAAAATCAGTTTTATTCACATCCAGTCGTGGAAAAAATGATTAGACCACCCTTCATTCTTTTCAATTTCTTGTTCTGGTATCGTTGATTGAACATTTGTTTGGACCAATATGATGATGAGAACAAAAATAGTTTTGTATTTAGAATTACATTTCGGACCTGGTATCTAGCAGTGTTGCATTGTTTACCAGTAACAAAATTCACGTAATTTCTGACATCAATAAATATGTTACCATTGTTTTCAGAAACAAGAAAACAATGGTAATCTATTGCAGTGTTCCTCAACCACTGGACCGGGGACCAGAACTGGTCCGTGGATGAATTGGTGTCGGGCCGCAGAGAAATAATGTTTCCTTTTGGCCCCATCTGGCTATCACTTCTACTTGATCCATACCCATATCAACAAAAGAACTGACCAATAGAATGGCTAGGATTCCATCATCAATAATACAACTATATTTGATTAGGAAATATTTTCTCAATCAATACAACAACAATAAATTTAAAATGAAGCAGTCATTTATAACAGTCTGGCAGCAGAAAGTTATAAGACTGTGCACTTGAGAAAACCTTGTTGTGCCCATGCACAGTAAATTTGGGTAGGAAGATTTTATAGGTAGGAAAATGTTTCAGAACACCGGAAAGTTTGTTTCATTTAGTGGTATTTATCTGCCACAACTTAACGACCGGTCCGTGAAAACAGTACCAGACATTTAACCGGTCTGGTTGGGGAAGACTGGTCTAATATTTTTGTCCATGACAGTTATAAACTGTCTTTATCTACACTCTCATCCTGCTTAGTTTTTATTATATATCACTGAATTATATATATTTTTCAGTCTGTGAAGAGTGATTTCAATAAACACCTATGTCAAATAACCGCCATCTGTGTTGTCTTTTTTTTTTTACTCGATGTAAACAAGTGAAAAGTCGACTGCAGTTTCCCTTCAAAACATTTCCATTGTTTTAACTTGAGGTTTTCATTCCCCCTGATATGTATGATATTGAATTTGTTGCCGGGGGCCAACAAAGAGGAGAGAGGGGTGTATTAGACAAATACTCATACACTCGTTCAGTGTGTTTGTGTGTCTGCGAGACAGAGAGAAGAAGAGAGACACAGAGGAAGAAGCGTAGAAAGGAGGGATGACTGTTTGTTCGCTCCAACCCTGTGTCTATGGCTGTGTATGTGTGTAAACTAGAGACAGACTGTGTGTGTGTGTCTGTGTGTGTGTGTGTGTGCTTTGGGGGAGCAGTGCAGCCAGGCTGCAGATATCAT
>JAFBJS010014519.1:0-40766 GCA_016785265.1 Paraplagusia blochii | reverse complement strand
GGTTTCAGTTTTTTTTTTTTTTCTCACACTCTCTTAGCATCTCTCATTACCAGCTCATTTTGCACTTGTCTATCATGTTTTTAAGTTATAATGTGCAGGGTGCATCTTTAGGTTAATTTAACTTAACAGTTCAACACACAAAATTCTACCTTTGCTCGGGGTTTAACACCCATTTATCTTTCGTATTTTAGCATCTTTCAAGAGCTAGAATTTAGAGCCCTTTTAGTCTAACAATGGCTATCTGAAATTATATGCTCAGGTTTGACAGATAAAGCTTTTTATGTCATCATTACACCATATCCCAAAGTAATTTCTTGAAACAACTTTTGGAAATGGGTTTGCAAATTGTTTTTAATTATGTTTAACCACTAGTTTTGACAAAGATGTTAAGGTTTGTCACAAAGCACATTATAATCCTAATGTGTAATACTGCAAAGATTGGCAGCCAATGTTATGTTTTGTAATTTTTTTTTTAAATACTAGGTTAAAACAGGATGTAAGATTACGATGAACTCAGAGTGCCCTCATCTGGATTACGCAGCAGCTACCTTTGTCAGTCTTGGACACACCAATAATCCGCCTTGAGCAAACAAACATGGAGCACAACAGACGTAACAGCGTCTGTTATCTCTCAGATTCAAGCTTCACCTGGTGATACAGTACATGCACCCACTGAGAGAAGGCCATAAATGACAAGATACGTGACATATATCTGCACTTAGTCACCAATAGGTTCAAACAGTCCGCTTCGCTTCACTCCTCAAACTGTGGCTGCACAGTGACGTAAATCAAATCAAGAACTTCCGAGCGAAGCGATCTGCTTTTAAATAGCGCTGTCAGACAGCAAGGACAACAGGAAAGTCTCATTTTTGACTCGTTCACTTGGTTGTTCAGACAAGACCTGGATGACACAGGTTCAAGCACAAGGTGAAGCTGAACAAACACAACTGCTCAACTTCATTTAAGTTTGGGGCCAGTGTGAGTGCTCTTCAATTTTGAAAGAAAAGCCCTTTTTTTTCATTGGAGAACTTTAAACTAATCAGAAATACACACTATTAATTGTTATTGTGAAATTGTCTCTAATGTGTTTGCTCGCATCAAACATGCAGCATTGCTACTGATGCAAGTTAGAAGGAAAAAAGTATAACAGTAAATGCAATTGATTATTTCTAACGTTGTCAATGTCTTGAATATGTATATTTTTTTACATTTCACAACTCATGGTGGTAAATACAAGTGTAACTTTTGATGGAAAACACAAAGTCTGCTTGGACCCAAACTGTTAAACAGTAGTGTAAGGAACAAATTTAACCACTGCCACAAAATGGGGTTTTAATGCAGTAGTTGGCTATATTTTTCTTGGTTACAAGGGGAAAGAAACAGTAGTCATCCTTAAAAGGTTTTTGTACAAATGGAGTGCACAATCACTGACGGCCTGGTCAGGAGGACAAGGAGACTGATGATGGATTTAATGCAGATAGCCAGCCATTGCTTTGCAGACTAGAAAGTTCTTCTCAGAACAGGATTTTTAAGATTTACTTTAACAGAAGAAGGAAAATGTGATTTCATACACCCTGGTATTTTTGCAAAGTTGCAAAAACAAGACATAAATTGAGCAAAAGTATTTTTTCTAGAAAAGTTGGTACTCTTCCTAAAATTTACATTAAACACCTAATACTGACAACTGGTAAAATGCTTTGCCAATTTAATCCAGCGGAGTAAAAGACTATTACTTTAGCCACACAATTAAAACACTGGTAGACACTAGAGATGCAGCAAATGCAAAATTCTTGGCTGGTACCAATTCCCAGATTTTTAAGGAGATCTGACCTGTCAAAAGTGTTTTTTCATATACTGATTTTCTATCTAAGAAATAATTACAATCACACACCATAGATAGACACCATATTTGCTTGGGTTGAGAATAAAACTTTAAAAACAAGAAAAAACGTGAGTTTCAACAGTGCCGTCTGAGAAGATTTTTAATAGGAACACAACACAGTGGAGATGGACTTGTCGTAGGTCAAATTCATCATCCAGCCATTGAGTTGTCAGGCTCAACATTGACATCAAGCTCATGTTTGAAGTCCAAATGTCCATTGTCCAAAACTGATCGGGGGATTTGGTGGCATCAAGCAGTTTGCATAAAATGGCTTCAAAACATTCTCAAATAACTTTAGTAGCGCTGTAACGCCTACTTGGAAATTTGTACAACAGTGACTGGCCGGTTTTTGACCAGCGCATTTCTCGTAGACACAAACATAAACACGCATCAATCCCTAACAATCAATATTTTTCTATGAGTTGTTATTATGTTTCTCAGAATCCTTTTCAACACATAACCTATTCTGGGATTTTGAGAATAGAGTGTATCGAAACCGGGGGCGTTCTGTGGTCTGGTGTGAAACCTACAGTAACAGGGCAGCACCCTAACCACTGTGTGGGCAGCATCAAACCCAGTTCCAGTAAACACAAGACTGACCTGACAAAATGCAAACTGTTCATAATTGCAAACTGACCACTGGACATTTTTTCACCACTCATTTCCTGAAAAAAAAGATTACTGGTTTCTCTTCTAAATGCTACAGCCTGTTAATTAAAAAAATAGATGTATTAATCAGTGGTTGTAGAGTAAAAATAGATAGGGGGATTCTAAAATTCATAAAAAATAACCCTTGTTTATTATTTATTAACAAAAAGAGGAACAGGTTTGCCTTGACAGTTATGTTTTACCCCAGAGAATGACATAAAGGGAAAAAAAACAACATAGCACCCCATACATGAGATGCTGTGAAGATAATGCAACATAACTGATCACAGACAATATGTACTTGCACCTTTAACAGTTTATAGTTAATGAGTCCTGGATCTAATCATCACAATATTTTCATGCTGAGGTGATTCACATGTATTATAGTGGTAGCTGCCCTTACATTTTACAATATTTACCTAAATTACCAAATATTTACCTTGTATGTTCTATTGAGGAGCCTAGGTTTTAATTATCTGCATCCTAACCTTGCTAAACCCCTAAACTGTGCATTAAACTGGCAACAATTGGCATGTATACAACTTTGGCCATCTTAATAGGACTATTGTAAGCATTTTGTTTTGTATTTATGGCCAAAAACATTTGTACTTGTACAATTTTTGTCCCAAACATAATTACTATTTATCATTACTCTATGCTACCGTACTTTCATAACTGCCTCTAGCTTTGGACTACGATTACAGCAGAGTATGGATACTATGTCCTTTATGAAAAGCTACACTCTTCAAGTGTTTTCCCTGAGCACCTATCCATCTTTGTCCACTTGTCCATTTCCAGGTTGCACGGGTTGCAAATCACCCTTCCAGACACTTGTACCAACCACCTTAACAGGGATATGTACTCGCTCAGGGTGGTAAATCTGGAGTAATGTCAGAGACATTGCCTTGGGGATACAGTGTCGCTGTTTTCCTCTGACAGATATTCCATTAAAAAATTTGACATTAAATTTGTTTTCATCACAATTAAACTGCAAGTAACCAATTGGACAGTTTAAGTTGTTTAAACTGAAAATTCTACTACTTAAGTTTACAGTAAAGTTTAAATAGTTTAAGTTTCATAACTAATTCATTCAAATTGAAGTTAATTCTGGTCAGTCATTTAACATATTTGACTTATTTAATAGATGTGTTGGCAAGGCAGACAGGAAGTTCAGGAAATCCAGCTGTCACATTCCAGGAATACCAGAGGTGAGCACTCTGCATTCTTGTCAATCCTGTCAGCAAAGGAGTTGACCGAACAAGCAAACAATGAACCAGAGAAGTGTACGAGTTCTTCAGTTGGGTACACGATCAACAGAACAACAACAGACAAGAAGTAAAGAAAAGCCTAGACTTAAGCTTTTGCTGCTGTTCGGTAATATAGTATAACATCAACTGAATGTACCCGTCAGATAGTAGGATCATTAAATCTTCACAACTTTTTAACCATTAAACCAAAATACCTCAGTGACATCATCGGCAGGGAGAGACTGAACAGTGGAATGACTAGAGAATGCAAATACTAAATAAAGTCTTTCCAGGACACGCAGCCAACCAATCTCAATTGTGGTACCATGTAGAAGTACCAGCAATGACATCATAACACACCTTTCAGGTTCTTCAGTGGAACTAACAAATACCACGAAACCACAGAGTAATAAAGAAATAGTTTTATGTCTTTCCTTCAGTTTTGCCCTAGTCTCATGGCCAAAATGTCAAGAGCGGAATTTATTACTAATTTCACAGCCAGTCTCCAGGAGTGCAGTGCAATATTTGGCCTCATCTTTTTTGGGATCTCATGAAGTCATTGACTTTTATGTTAAGTTAAGTTTAAGCGTTAAAAGCAAGTTGCTTTAGAAGCTGATTCATTGAGGGAGTAAGTTGGCAGTTAGGAAATTTCAGAAATAGAAGGATCAAGAGATTGAACAGTAAGTTTAGGTAGTGCCATTGATGGTTCAATAACGAGAGTGAATGAGAGTAACCAGGCTACTGGCCTGCGCTGCTTGTACAAACATGACACTCAATTGTATCTGCATGGATTTTTATCATCATAGGCATAACTGGTGTGACTCACACATATTTGGGCAGGCAAACAAGTCATGCCTAAGGGTTCAACATCTACACATTGCAACACTCAAGGCATTTCATGAATTTCCCTCCTGGCTAACTGGTTATTGTGTAGTCAAAGGTGCATATTTTATTTTTCCTACAATATACCAGAGATGTACATTGCAAAATCTAATAATCAAATTTAACCCTTCCATTGTTCTTTGTACACACAGTGTAATAGGGTTCACCTTGTGGCCTACCCTGCAAAAACACGGTCGCAGAAATGTTCCAGAAACTACAATGGTTTTGGTCTTGTAGCCTTGTAGTACAAGAACATGTGCACACACAAAAACGCACATTGTGTCTTACTAACCGATCGGGTCACATAGACCAAAGGACAACAAGACACTTAACATGATACAGATGCCTACTATATGGGTTTCTACAAAGTTTAGTGTATTTATTCTGGTATAATGAACCGCTGAAGTGTCTAAGTTTTTCATAATGAAGTCTGTTTGCAAAAAATATGTGCAAAACTAACATAGTCAACAACACAAATGAGACGGTAGGCTGTACACAATATGGTACGCATTTTGTTTTTGTTTTTCTGGCTGCTTTCGACCATGAAAAATCTACACACAATAGCCAAGCAAAGATGGAAGGAATTTCCTTGACGTCAAAAGCATTAGTTTATCTCAGACTGCATTACCTTTATAAAAAAAAGACATAGGACAAACGGGCAATAGATCCATTCATATTCAAATGAAGGTTTGTATAATACTGGCATGACAAGTATGCTTTGGTATCCCACGCTCCATTTAACCATGGTATATTTTCCCGGACATCTGAAGTCACACCCCTGGTACACAATATTTAGTTTGGATGACATAAGTCATTGCAGTCAGAGTATTGTTTTCTCCCAATGACACATATTTGTGTCTATAAAAGCATAAAATCCATTCATACTACTTCAAAGTTGAACTTTTTGACACAGTTTATTTCCCCACAAAGTTTAAAAACAGTAAACATCCGCAGTTAATAGCCCTTATTCTGCAGTCACTTATTATAGTGAATGTGTTCCTGCCATGAACCAGACCAGACTCCAGTATAGCAATAACCAGAGAGAGACAAACTCACGTTGAGACATGTTTGTAGATAAGGGAGAACAGCAGGATGTCTGAAAGTAAGAGCCAGTGGAGGCTTGGTATAACAGCCTGTGAGGCAAGTAGGGACAAATATGTTTTAAAAAAAATTCAACAGCTCAAATAATAACACAATTATAATTCTCAGTAATCAACATAGTGCAAAATAATACACTGAAATCTAGTGTGATTGTTTCAAGCCAGTATTGTTTTAGGCTCACGCAGATTATTATATTAAAAGCTGTCAAAAAACTGCCATGATTTTAGAATGGTTGACCCAGGTCTGTGAAAAGAAGTCCGAAAGGATATAGACACTACCTTTTTGGAGAGCATCTTTCAATTCACTGTTCAGCCATTCCAGATATTAGGTTGTTGTAATCATTGAGAAATATGCCCACACCCTAAGATTCATCATACTTGCAGATCTAGATCTGTACAGGTTTACAACTGTCCAAAGCAGGGGTACCCTATAGGTAGATCGGGATCTACCAGTAGATCTCCAAAGGAGTACTGGTAGATCCTGAGCACTAGCATAAAAAAAATAGTAAAAAAAGAAAAAAACTAGAGATGTAATTCCATTTCAAGATGCTAATCATTGGACTAAAGTGACAATAATATAGGTATTGAGTGAGACAGTATAGCATATGTTATATGTTAATGTAGAGAGTAGGATTAAGAGAGTAAGAGAGTAAGTTTCTACAGGTAAATATTAGGGGTGTGACGATTCACTCACATAATGATACAATTCATATCTCGATTCACAGGCTACGATCCGATTCAGGAACGATTCATAAAAAAAAATAAAAAAAATTAAACGATTGATCCAGTTCGATCCGATTTGGTTCAGTTAAATCCAAACCGATCCAAATCGATTAATTTGCACACCCCTAGTAAATATACTTAGAGTTTTCAATCTAGGTAGATCACTTCAGACTGGTCATTTGAGTAGCTCACAGGACAAAAAAGTGTGAGCCAGGGGTGTCCCGGCCTACAGCAACTAATAAACAAAGGCAGGGAAAGTAGTTTTTATTGTTACTGGTCTAACTTCATTCTTTAGAGCACATCGACTTGGTTCAAATTCAAATAACCTCAATGACATAAGTCTGAATTCAAACACATGAGGTCTCAGGGCACATCAAGAGGGCCTGTGATTATATTCATTTTCTTTTGTAAATAGCAAAAAAATTACTTCAGGGTTTTGGGACACGGCACAAAACGTGAAGCCACGGCCAGACGACAGTCAATAACCCAGATTTACATTACGATCTGGACAGTGACTCAATGTTTCCACAGTGGGATCTGCCAAACAAGGGGCCTCCTACAACACTGCTTCTGTCAACGCTCCACACTCAATTGCACTCACTAGGCCCATTTGGCAGCCATTCAGCTTCAAATGGATGTGATGAGGAATTTAATGCTTGCTGTCACAACTAGAGCTCGTTGAGGTAGGACGATGCAATCGTGGCTGATGGGAAATAAAAGCGGTACGAAGAAACACAGACTTGGAACAAAGAGACCACAGGCACGGATTAACTGAAGATCAAACCCACCACAGAGCATCTGTTAGCACACAGCCAGATCTTTATTATTATTATGTTATTTTCGCTGACTAACTTTTTACAGTTTTGCTGGTAAAGTTTTTATTGAAAATAAACAGATTGAACTTGTTGCAGGCTTGCGTACTGTACCCAAAAACTGTTTTGTCAAGTTGTACACCACCAAATGTGGGCTTTTTTTAAATGTATTATAAAAAAAAGTATACCAGGGGTGTCAAACATACCCCCGCAGGATAATTTGAAAGTAAAAATGCATTGAGGTTGGCCACTGTCTTGGTCAGAGTAGAAGACAAGCCGCATCAGACATGATCTTTTGGTTATTGACAGTTGAGTATACTTTAATTTTAATGGTCCGGCCCACTTGACATCTACCCAGGGGGTATGTGGCCCACGATGTGAAATGAGTTTGACATCCCTGGTGTATACATGTCTAGAAAAGGGCTTCACTTTTGGTTGCATTAGTCAATTATTTTCAAGATTGATTGTGAATTAAAGGGCCAAAAAAATATTATGTGTCCGATTAACAATAATGGTCAGTTGGTCAGTCGGAAAAAGAGTTCAAGTTATGTTAAGTTAAACTCAAAATGTTTGTCATTAAAAAAGTTATGATCATTATTTATGACAAGGCATTTTATGGAGAACTAGCATAACTAGATTTTTGTTTGCACGCGGTGGCACAGTTCAATATGTTGTGCTAGACCAATCTTGTAGCTGATTGAAAAAAAAAAAAAAAAAAAACCTCCCACAATATGGCCGCTAAAAGCTTTACAGTCAGCAATTCTGATGCATTACGAGGTACATTCCCTATTTAAAAAATTACAAAAACCGAAAACTGCAAATGCCATTTTTTTTTTTCAGTCAGTGCAGTCAGTTTTTATAAAAATTACTTCAAGAAAGTTAGAATGAAATGGGTAATTTCCTGAAAGGTACTCCCAAGAGATTAACAAAGTTCTATCCAATCTAATATAGACAATGAAGTTCACTCATATGAACAGTTGGTCTGATAACATTTTTTGGATGACAAGAAGTGAACTTTCCCTGATCCCAGATTGTACTGCTATTATTCATTTCTGGTCAGTTTTGCATTGTGTTTTATGTAGAGATAACTTCTCCTGAAAATATATTGGCATGGCGTATATGGTAACAACATGTACCATAAATCTAGTGAGTCACAGAAGAGTAAGAGCCACAGGAAATGATGCACAACAGACAGAGACACACAAGAAAGTAAGAATCTTGACTCATCACAATCGAATGCACAAGACAAGGTCAAATACTCAGAGAAAAACCAACATTGACCTTGCCGCTTTCCTGTTTTTTTTCCTTTCCTCCAAAAGCAAATTAAGTTTCAAACTTGAACAATCGGATTCCCTTGTGCACTAGCATTGCTTGGCTAGCACAAGGAATGCTGCTGCTGTTGTCTACAGGGCAGGCTCTGAGGGATTTACAGGGTATGGTGTTTGAAACCTACACAGTGCTTGTGCCCCAACTGAACCCTTTCCACGCAGCGAAGAATGTTTTATTGCTGCGGCAACAAAGGAAGGTATTTGGTATCGAGAAGGGCAAAATGCTAGGGCAAGAAGCCACAAGTGCAGAACTGAATGTTCCTTTTACGATGTTTCGATGTTATGTTGTATGTCCTTAAAGTCTGTGAATATGAGACAAAAAACACAAGTCCAAAACTAAATCCTAGATCTCTTGTTTTTCTATGTTCACATAAAAAAGGGAATCTTCCTTCTCAGTCACAGTTGAGTTAGATTTTGGATAAAACAAAACAAATCATAACATTGATTTATATCCATCCATAAACTGCTACCATAGAACACACACATAACGTCTGAGCATCTAGTTTCAAGAAATACAATCATTACATTTCACTCGCACACCGAGCTACAGCTGGAAGCATATGCTGCTTCCCTTCTTTTATACATTCCAGACCTGTTTTGCAAGGTCATAAAACCACATTAATAAAAGTACGGTGGCTACAGGTTCTTGTTCCAGCTACTTCATGGCCAGCTTCAGCTCAGAGAGAGACAAAAATAGCAAAAGCCAAGACTGGATGGTTCATGCCCTTTCAGTAATAGAATCATAGTCACCCGGGATAAGAAAAAGAAAATATATCTTCCAAGTAAAAAATCCAAACAATTACAATTCCCTGAAAACATTACTGTATCTGAAGATCTCAATGATGCTGACAGACAGAGAGCAAAAGCATTACATTGTCCTATTGTTCCAAAAGACTGTTTTCCGTTCCAGGAAAATTTCCACAAATAACAAGCTTAAGTGAATAGTTTTATCCTAGTGGTCACCTTGCTTTAGTGTGTACGGTCTCACTGATGATGAAATTAACAGTGACTAATTCCTTGATGGACAAAAAGCATACAAGTCCAGGCCCATTGGGATGAGCTATAAGTTTTTTGCCTGTCTTCACCCGCTGTCCACTGTGGAATTTAGCGAAACTGTCCCTTCTTTCATAGTCCCGCTGCTGGACTAACACGTAAGAGAACAATTGTCTAAAAGGACAGATGAAAGATGAGAGAACGGCATATTCAATTGCATTGAAAACCAGGTCTTGATGGGTTGCGTTGTTAGTTGTACCCACAGGAAAAGCTGACGTGTTTACATCCAAACAACCCCCAAGAGACAAAGCCTGGCTGTTGTTGTCGTCGTCGGGGAGAGTGTGGGACTTCAAAACAGGTTTGTTTAAACAACCTGGGTATTGGACACTTTACAGAAGCAAGAACTGTCATAAGTACAATTGTATTAAAAAAAATGTATGGGTAATATCACAAATAAACAGCTCAGGATTTGAAGTTGATGTAGGGTTTACTAAGTAAGTAATTCAAAGATAATGGAATAGTTTTATTACATGCAAGATAAAAAAAAAAGAACAAAAGTACTATCACTGTGAAAACTAACCACGTGAAAGGCTGTTGTTTTTATTACATACATGTGTTTCCTTTTTTTTTTTTTTTTTAATAGTATGGTTCTCTTGTCCTTACAGTGTTTCTGAAAGCTTCACACAGCACCAAAAATACCCAGACCAAAGAACTAGTGTCACAGATCTTTAAAAGCAACGACCACAAACCATAAGGCAGAGAGGTCCAAGAACTGTTCTCACTAACAGTGGAGTCACTGAGGTTTTTCATGCTTGTGTCCGCCTAACAGCCGTTCACAGATCTTTCACCTAAAGGTAGGTGGGGCCTTTATTGGCCACATAGGGAATTCTTTCACCACTCCAGGTCAATGGAAGGCTGTGTTTGTTCTCCTCATCCATACAAAAATAAAACACAGAAACACAGTCTTTACCACAAGCAGCATGGCGTACTTTTTTTTTGTTTTCGAGACCTTACAGCAGTGATGCAATGTGTCGGCACCCTCATGGTTCTTTACACTGTACATAGCTTGTGTGCGTGTGAACTTTATGTGTGTGACTGCCTCAGTGAAACACTGCATTGCTAAAAACTTTCCATACAATTTTTATCTGTTCATTATTTCAGGGTAAAAAAAAAACACTCTGTTCTGAGAAAAAAATATAAATTTTCTTCCTGAATCTTCCATTATTTCATCTTCTTTTTTTCTCTGTCTCGAGGCGCAGCTTCTTCAATTTATCTGTGTCACACACATATCTTTTTTTTTTTCCTTGGGCTCCTTTCACTTCCGTTTGCAGGCTACAATCCTAACCTTTTTTTACAAGCCGTTGAGTTAATTACCCGGAGTGCTTTAGTGCGACTGGATAATTTCACTTTCTTTTGTTCTCTCCTGTTGACCTCTGTTGACAGCTCTTCACCCTGCCTATGCCTCTTTGTCAGCTAATGTAGTTACAACCGTTGTAATGTGCTTAAAAGTCTAACACTACTGCAGTGTTGCACAGAGCAGTGTCATTGTGATGTCTATTCAAATATTGCTAGTTTTTAAGATTTTTTTTATTGTTTCTAAAAGAATTTGGAATAGATTCTTAAACGTACACACATTTGCAATAAATTGGATGCAGTACCTACTGTACTAGGGTCTACTATCCAACATTTATAAGACTGTACCACCAATTTGTGAGAGCTTTCCAGTGTTCATAACTATTGCCAAATTTGTTTTTTTTGTTTTTTCCAAAAATGAGCAGGGTACAATGAAATATATTTGTTTGGTCTTGGTGTATGTGTTACTCTAGCTTTTTGTTCTGTGTATGGTTTAATCATCTATGTCCCAAAAACCTTTCTTGACCTACTGGAACTGTTGTTTTTTTTTTCAACCACTCCAGGTAACTCTCTTGGGGCCCTGGCCCCAGGGGAATTGACACGCCACAGCTGTTTAAACTGTGATTTGAACCTCTCTTATATCAAGTGTAATCTTTTAATCCTTGAGCTTCTGCTCCATTGTGACAGGCATACACCATGTGAACGGCTGACATCTATCACACGAATGCTCAGCTTGTTCTTCATATACTGTTAAGGGTTCCATGCGCAACATTGGAACAAACATGCCAATATATACATAGGAAAACAGCTGTTTTTCCGGCAGTTGATCATGATAATAGTCTCAGATACGTCATTATTCAACATTATCAATAAACCATTTGTTCAACAACCCTTCCGTGGTTTACTGCATTTATGATACTCATCTCCATCAACACGTGGTGAGAATTGCAGAAAAATTAACGTATATGGTACATGTAAGCATCAACGCTCGAAAAAGAACACGTGTCACCGCCAAGAAGGAAAGAGTGAGCATAAACCTAAACCAAGTTGCAAAGATAAGCCCTCGGGCCGCTTGTCAAGACAGAACTGGTGTCAAACTGGTTTTTACTTTGACAGTATGTGTGCGAACATGCATGTTTGCTCACATTTAAACAGGAGCATACCCAGAATGTAGGACAGGGGCTTCTGGACTTGGAGTTGTTCTTATTAAGCTGGAACGCCAAGTACTACTGTATATACTGTATTTCTATGGGACGTACCGTCAGTCACGTCAGTTTTACTCTCCTAACTCCTCCTCACCCCACTCCTACCCATATCAAGATACAGTATCAAGGCATAATAACAAAGTCCACTGGAGACATGCACACTGAAATTATTTATGTGTACAAGAAAATACAGCCTCTTCTAAACGGAGAGTTGAAATAATGAAATAAATTAAGTTATTGGAAATTGCCACAGAATTGGTGATTGGTTTGCAATCTAAATTTAAGAGAAAAAAGTCATTTTAATATTAAAAACAGAAAATAAACATGGCCTTACATCATGTTTGAACTCGACTAAAGAACTGTGAACTTAACTTTGAAACAAACTCTGAAAGGACAACACACTAACGGCGTAATTCCTCTGCCTGTGATCTCTTGAGCTGTGTCAGCATTTAGCAAACCATGGTCTTTGGCAACTTGCACAGAAACACACAGAGTCTCCTTTGAAATGTGCTCCTTCTCAAACAGCGGCGACCACACACTGCTCCATTTCTTCATTTCATGAGAAAATGTTTGCTGCAAAAGCATCAGGTCACCACATAAGCCTATGTTTTTCTTTTTCCCTTTTCTACCTTTTCTGCAGAATCCATGTGGCTATGGGATAGTTGGAAATTTTACAAATGTCTGATGGGTACTACCTGCTGCCAAAATTACTAAAAAAAAAAAAAAATGATGTGATTTGTTGTCTGGTAATACTGCTACACCTTGATGGCAGAGAAAAAGGTAAGCGACATAAGGGGGCCCTGTGAAAAACCTAAGAAAGTTTAATTGGTTGTAAATGCTGTGGTGAAAAAGTGTTCCAAATGAGTTGAGCATATGCACAGAAGCCAGACACAGACAGACACAGTGTACCCTCAACAGCAGACTAATAATTCACCATCCAAAAAAATTTGCTGACTCATAAAATAAGAACTTGCAGTGGGTACGTTTGAAATAAACCTGGTTTAAACCCCAATACCTGGGTTGACCTTTTATTTGCATTTGTCAGAAGAAAACCTCTGTGTATGAAAAGTTTCTAATTCATTCCTCAGTGGCTGGACATTGAAACAATCACCGCAACATCAACAAACTCCGCCCCTCCCTCACAACGCCACTGTCCTAGCCTTGTTACTTCCCGACTCAACTACTGCAACTGTCTCCTCTACGGGCTACCCCAAAAGTCCCTGCACAAACAACAATTAGTCCGCCCGCCTGCATTATCATTAAAACCTCTTCCCACCTTCAAATCAACCAGCACCTTCACTGGCTCCCAATTTAATGTAGTGTCCACTACAAATTTCTGCTGCTCACATACATGGCCATCCACAAACTTTCAAACCTCCTCCACATTAAAATCCCCACTCGGCCCCTCCGATCCTCATACTCCATCCAACTCTCTGTCCCACCTGCCCGCCTCAGCACTATGGGAGCCAGAGCATTCAGCCGCTCTGCTCACCATCTCTGAAACGCTCTACCATCTGATCTCAGAAATTGTGACTCTCTCCCCATGTTTAAAACACAACTCAAAACGCACCTGTTCATGCTTTTGTCCCCTGTATCTATTTTGTTTGTACCTGTTTTTGTAAAGTGACTTTGAGTGACTTGAAAGGTGCTTATAAATAAAATGTATTATTATTATGGTTATTATTTAGGGTCTTGTTTTACTCTCTCCATTAATTACAGTAAATAAAGTCCAAATTCTGTCATTTAAGACTGCAAAGAAACTTGTTTTCAATAATATTTACCAATACAATATTAGAGCACTAATAACAATTTAATGTTGCAAATCCTAAGTTGTAAAAACAAACAAGGCTCCTCAGTTCTTACCATCATCATAGTCTACTTCCTTTAAAGAACATTGTCAACCGCAGTAAAGCAAAATCTAACAGCAAACAACTGACGAAGTAAACACCAAAGTGCCTGTGAAGATTCTCATTCATCAAGGTCATGATATCTTTTATGTGTTGATGTGTGCTAAAGCAGTGTTCCCCAACCTTGTATGCACCACGGACCTCTTAAATGTGTCATACTATTTTCACAGACATGTCGTTCAGTTGTGGCAGATAAATACCCCTTAATAAAATTAAATTTCCCATGTTCTAAAATATTTTCCTACCTATAAAATCTTCCTACCCGAATTAACTGTGCATGGGCACAACAAGGACTTCTCAAGTGCACACAACCTATACCTTTCTGCTACCAGACCGGTATAAAAACTATTAAAAAAATCTTGTTTCAATGACTCGGCGTCATTTTTGAGTTTATTGTTGTTATCTTCACTGAGAAAATATTTCCTAATCAAAGATAGTTACCCAATTAATTATGGAATCCTAGCCATTCTATTGTTGAGTTATTTTGTTGATATGGGAATGGATCAAGTGTGAGTAATAGACAGATGGGGCCAAAAGGAGTTATCTCTAACATCAGCCAGAAACTGATGAACTTTCTCAGTTGCGGAATAAAATGTCTTTCAACTGCGAGAAGATGTCCAGTTGCTTACAACTATACCATTTTTAGTAAACACCAAAGACACAAAGTATGGTGAAAGATGCATCACTGTCTCCCTGATTTTATTATGCTAAAAAATGAATACTGAACCACTGAAGTCTAAACCAACATGACTGTGATCGATTTGGCAATAAACGACTGAGGTTGTTTAACACCTGAGTGTTAAAAGACAGTGGTGGATTGGTGGAAGAGGAGGTTTGAGTCCACTAGCTTAGTTGCTGAAAGAATGACTCAGCCCCCACTAAAGCCGCCCCCTGATTCCTTTGGTGACAGATAAGATGTAGAGGTAACTTTTTAATCTGTGCAGTGATTTGCTGTGTCATTATGACAACTACTATTACTACTGCTCACTTTCTCAAAGTGCTAAATATATAGTCTATCTGCCCTGATGCTGGCCTTATTTTGGTAGTGGGAGAGTCAGCAGTGTATAAATCATATTTCTCAGTGGCTGATTATTTTGCAAAATCCTAGAAACAATGTTTTAGGCTGTAGGGCCAAAGAACTAGTGGCAGGAGGGTATCACTGGCTTGTGAGACATGATAACCCGACTGATCTGTAGCATCGAGCATCTGCTGTAAATTACAAGTCATGTTATGAGGTGAAAAGAAAACACTTTAATACATACAGCACACTTTAGTTGTAGACGCAGATGTCTGCTCATTCAGATTAAAATGCAAAATGAAATGGGATAAAGAATTTAGGTAGATTACAGAAATTTATCATAAACATCTAGAGCATAGTCAAGCCTAAGAAAAAAAAAGTTAGCACCTTGTCTTTATACGCTGAATATATAAAGTTTCCGTTCCTTTGTGGGCAAAGGTTCATTCATTAGTGTTGAGTCAGAGTTTGTGAGAGTCAGCAGATTAATTCCCAGTGATAGTACTATTATCAATATTCATGAATCATGTCTGCCTATGTCTGTGGTGTATTTGCAATTTAAATATCAAATTAAAAATAATACAGCTACCTTACACAGTATCACCAACATAATGTTATCATATATTTTTGTGCTTGACCTCATATGTTTGGGTCTATTTAAATGGGCACGATTCCCTGAAGATGTATGAAAAGTGACATTAATGCTAAAAATAATCACATCTGAATCATACTGTCTTTAAAACTGTAAGCTGAAGACCAGCTGTTTTTTGTGTGATTTTTTTTTGTATCTGGCAGAGCCTTTAAGAAGTGCTTTCACTTCAAAACTATAACCAGTGGCTGAACATGGAAGGGAGTACGATGCAAGCTATTTTTGGTAAGAGTGTAACTAAAGCACTGACAAGCCAGCTGTGTTTCCACAGCTTCACATGGGGAGAAAGGAGGAGGTGGAGGAGCACTGGAAGATTTGGGAAAGCTGCAGTGATTAAAATTCGACCGGACTCATTGAGTCACAAGTTTACACTAACTTTCACCTGGGCTCAGTAATATAAACCCTATGACAGAGAGCAGTGACAGTATGGTCTGATAACCTATTGTGACAGGAAGACACTTAAGAGGACTGTTCTCAATTGCTGCGCTGAGAACAGCAATCTAAATCTAATTACTTGAAGCCCCTGCTAGATATTTTATATATTTGTGTATATATTTCAAATACACAATCAGACTGGCCCTTAATGCCATGAATAGAAATCATGCCTGCCAACTAACTGCTGACAAAGTATTATTTTTGCATCACCAAGGAGTTGAGGGGCACAAACATCACAGAAGTGGACAGTAGCAGATCCAGTGTCCCCTTGACTTAAAACACAGACTTGTTATTCTCTGTGGACATTTGTTGCAAGAGACTGAGTGACCTGCCAAACTTCCAGCTGCACAATCTGTCTTGTCTTGTGTCCATAATCAAAGCCCTGCTTTCAGTCAGAGAAGACTTATTCTCCAAGTTGACAGTAGACTGACAGTGGATATGGGCAAAATACGTCCACAGCTGTTCAAATTATATCAATAGTTTGTATTGTGATAATAGCAACACCTATATGGAGAAGCTGTACCATTTAGCATTTATGTATGATATTTTATTACTCGATCATCCAACTGCACAATTATGGGGGCAATAATCGCAAAGTTTGTCTATGCCTGCCTTAAACAATTTCAGACTTGAATTTTACACGTCCTTCCCTTTCCTTTTAAGTTGGGATTCTAAACTGAAAAAAACAGACCTTCAATAAGATCAATTCTTCAATCACTCCAAATGACTATCTTAACACTGTTTTAATACAATATTCTAAGTTAAGTATTCATTTTGTATCCTTAGTCAGATTAAGTACTAAAGCAGGTATAATGATTGGCATACGGTGCATATGGTGGTATAATTAAGTTAGAATCTCTCCTACTCTTTATTCAATTAGTGCAATAACTGTACATCTTTCTGAGCAAAGTTTTATTTCATATAATGTTCGAGGCATTGTAATTTTTTTGCATTATAAGTTCAGCATAAATAAATGTCAAAGTTTATATGATTGATGATAACACACAGTATTGTATTAATATCATTATAAGACAACATAAATGGTTATATAACAGTTTATGTGATCAGTCTTGTGCAGTACTGATTATAGTTTCATTATGCAGTCAAGTTAACGTCACTTATTGAAAATTTGTAAGAAAAAAACCTACTGAAAGTAAGTAACATTGATTTGCAATGCGCCCACGTGTAAATCAGTTCTCGGTCAAAAAACTTACACATAAACTGTTTTTCAAAAGGTTAAACTAAAGCACCCCTTATACTTTTTCCGGCTAACTTTAGCCGAGTAATGCTAATTGAAGAGACGATGGATTTGTTTACCTCTGCGGTCCGTAGCGAGGGCGGTTTCTTCAAAGCTAGTTTGAAAGAACTTTCCATAGCTCCGGTCATTTTCATAACTTCGGCTCAAACGCACCTCGAGTCTTCAACATAAAACCTAATGTCAACGAATTGACCGAGCTTCTCCTCCACCTTCGCTGCTCTACAGCAAAACAAAAATCACATCTCCGTGGGTTTAGTCCTCGCTGGGCTGGAACATGAATGGAGTAAACTCCAACACGGAGGTCCTGGAGATCCTTCTTCTCCGGGAACGGGAGGAAAAGACTACAAACTAAACTTTCAGCTCCGGCACAGAAAAACTCTGTGACAGAAAGTTCGGTGGACCGGGCCTCTTCTCTTGAACTGCGTACATCTTTGGCGGACGGAAAGATCCAATTCTGTCGCTACCGCCAGTCACTCAGATCCAGGAGTTCAGATTTCCATGATCCCTCCTCATTCTCCTCCTCCTCCTCAGACGTGAGAGCGGAGAGTTGACGACATCTGTCTGCCCCGAGAGAACGCTGCATTTATAAGCAGTCGAAAAATATTTATCAATATTTCGCATATGTCAATAAAGCCCCACAGGTCCATGCATTAACATAAATGAATATGTGAAAAAGGAAAATATACAATACTATTTATTCTTCGCTACATTTGATGGAAATATGCAAGTTTAAATGGTGTCCGCACACGTTTCTTTCGCAGAGTTTCTTTCTTAATACAAACGTCCCTTGGTAAAACAAAATGTCTCTTCATGCGACAAGTTAAACTGCTTATTGTGCATAATAGCTGTCCTCACGCATTTGAGGTCATATTAGAAAACTAAATTGTTGACAAATACAGCACTACATTAGTGGCAGACATTTGTAGTAGAGTAGCGGGCAGTAAAGAGGATTAACAACACAAAATTGCGGGTTTTTTTTTTTTTTTTTTTTTCTAACTAGTGGCTTAATACAACCCATAATAAATTTAATAGTAGTTAATTACCTGCGTTTAAAGTTTTCTATGGTGTCAGTATCAATGTCCCCGGGCTTGTAACAACGACTCTACTTTATATAAAATACTACTGTTGGAGCTTTATTTATTACATAGATAACGCTGTTCATGACATATAACTTGTTGTAATATCTGAAGCATATCCTACGTCAAATGTTTTGTTTAACATTTTTAACTCTTTTGTCCGAGCTCCCAACGAGTCCTTTAACGCAGCACATAACCACCCACTGCCTTGTGACACTTCGGGCGCAACCACGAGCGGCTGCTCCCCACGACGCGCAATAATTACGTTATTGTGCAATTTTGAACATAATCTTACTTAATCGTATCGCATCCACACCTTTATATAAATAGTTAATATACAACTTTAATAGGTTTTATCATTGTAATTTTTGACGTAATATGTAACATTTTATATATGATTTGTTCATTCATCCTTTTTCCTACCAACAGCAGGCACTTTTTTATTGCATAACTGGGGTGTGGGGGCTTGTTTTGCTTCCTCACTTCTTCCGCTAGGAAGAGTAATGCCGCCTTTACGGTCGGAATTAAGGTGAGAGTGCAGTTGGTGAGTAGTGCCCTGTAACTTCTAGTATATATAATGCTTATACCGTACCATATTGCATTTTTTGTAGTTTACAATAATAAAGACAAAATCTAAAATATTTTTTAGCAGTTTATGAGATTGACATCGTGGTGGTAACGTGTGTAAAATTGTGATGATTTAATAAAGCGTATAGTTAAGGCCAATGGACATATGACAACAACAAAATCATGAGACGTTTGCTGACTGTCCGTGGGAACGGAGATAAGAAACCAGATCTGTTAAATGTGACATGGGGGAAGTCTGAATGCGCTTCAATACTACGAAATAAGGTTCACCAGTTTAATGTATATGTGGTTGTTGCGCTGCAGCCATGTGATAATAAACTTAATAAATAAAAGGTTGAGTTAAACAAACAGAAGGGAGTTTATACTCGGAAGTAACATTTGACAACGTAAAGACGTCTGCGTGTTTACTAAATTGTTTCTCATACAGGTATTATTACTCAGAACTGCACAATCGGATATCACTATAACTGGTACTTCTTATAAATTCTCCACAGCGATCAACATACACATATACATATACATTAACGAGTGACGTACCTAGTCGCGATGGGAATTCAATTCCCCCAGTGTATCGATAGAGGGAGCTCACGTACCACCAGTGCTATAGTTTCCATGGTTGGAGGTGGTTCAGTGCGATCTGTAGTTCACTCTGTTGTTTTACATTTTTCGTTGATTTTTTTTTCTCTCCGTTTGACCCTGATATATCGAAAATGAACCCAATACGACAATAACTTCATTTACACAAAGTCCAAAAAATGTTGCAGTGCTACACCCACCTCGTGGCCACAGGAGGTACTACATAGCCAATTTCTAGGCCTCGGTATTTTATGGAACGTTTTATTTGAGAAATCTTTAATTTTTTTACAACTTGGTATAGATCCTGGTCTATTTTTATTCATAAAATGAATAACTTATTGCGTTTTCATTCCTTACTTTCTTCAGCATGTTTCTTTAATTTGGAGACATGAAAAAGACTACAGATTCTCAACATGGGCATGTTTATTGCACAACGTTCCCAGAAAATTGGGAGAATAATTTGCTTCAAAGACATTCTGTACAAATACATGGAAATAAACTGAGTTTATGTACAGTTTACACAAACTGTTAAACATAACAGGAGGAACTAAATAATTTATTTGTATACAAAGGAAAAGCAGATATAAATTTATACCTTTTTAAACATAATGGCTGGTTTGTACAAAAAATGTAGACTGATATTGGCTAGCACTTCCAATGCAACAAGCATGAACTGTATATCCATTATACCAGCAAAAAGAGCTCTCAAGAATCCTGCAATGACTCTACGTCACTTCTCTGTTAAGACTTATGTTATAACTTCCCGATGCAACTTGGCTATAAAAATAAAGACAATCACTGTTCAGATTTTTCTGCATTGCACTACCAGGAATTCCTGCATTTTCTACAGACTGATTCTCAGTCAGCGTACAGTTTGACATAAAGACCTTTTGCAAACCTTGCGATCAAATCACACGCCTGAGCCGCAGTCTTATATTTCCGATAGGGCTTATAGAGATTTGTGTACTTGGTATAAAATGCTCTCTCTCTCTGCATCTCCTCTGTAATAGAGGAAATATGCAGCACAGAGGTAAAGTAGAATATGGATGTGTGTACTGCACTACTGAAACTCATCACTTCCGCTCCGTCTTAATAAATGATGCACTTGCTCTCAGGAAAATGTTTTTCTCTATTTGTTCTACCACAAAATGCATGACTGATGAATAGATCCTCCACTCTGTCAACATATGACAAATAAATCAGTCAGAGGAAAAAAAAAAAATTAAAATTAAACAATGCTTCTGTAAATTTGTGCCTGAAAAAGATAGGAAAACAAGCAAAGTGGCTCGTTCTCATATACATACTCAATAAAGACAACTTCTGTCACCTTTGACAAAATTCCCAAATTTGATACAAACAAACCTACAACCTTCTACTTCTTTTCTTTATCCACGAAACAGCTGTAAACATCATATAAAGGTGGCAGAGCTATAAAAGTGTGAAAATATCTCAGCAATTCCTTCTAAAATATACACAGATGGTGCATTTTTGCTAAACCACAGTAGAAAGGGAAGGGACTTAATTGCATTTTGATGTGTATTATATATATATATATATATATATGTGTGTATATAAGAAGAAGAATTAAACAGCTTTTCCCTTTTTCTCTTTAAGAACACAGCATCCAGTTTACACAGTTTTTTGCCAACATGACTGATTTAAAAAGTTTAAAAAGTATTTCCTGGTGGTTTCGTACTCAATTGCAGCCCATATGAAGATCTGAGGTAGAGCTGATCCTATGATAACATAATTCGAAACCAACAGGGGTTACAACCTCTCTGAAACTGCTAGTAAAATCAAAGATGCAGTGAAATTTGGCAAATTACATCAATAACTGGCAGGTTTGTTAAAAGAATCTTAGGGAAATTAAGCCTGTAAACAAAAAAAAGTCAGGATTGAAAAAAAAAAAATGTGCTCAATGATATCAACTTCCAAGTAAAGTCTAAAAGTGTCCCTTCTTTTGTCCTAAAACTGACTTTTATACCAGTGAGTTTATGATTGTACAATAAAAGAAAAAAAAAAGAATTCAAACCTGTTGTTAAAATTATTTCAATCCTTTTTCCACTTGGAAAATAAAAACGTCTTTGGCTTCAAAAAGCGAGTCCCTTTAAATTTTAGTTTAAAAAAATAATAATTAAAATGAATGGGAGAAGGTCACGACTGGATGTTCCCTTTATCTTTCGAGCTCCCTTTTACTTGTGAGACTGAGATTTCCTCGACTTCAGGATGTGGTGCAACATTAGCAATGCTCCAGATTCAACAGCAGTGCCAGCAGGTAGTGGAGCACTTGGCAGCTCGTCAGAGACGGACACAGCTCAAGCAAAAATCCCTCCGTGTCCAGGTGTCATCAGAGAAGAAACCTCACCAGGACCAGCTGGACGGGGGGGTTATGGCTGCAGACCTCTGACAGAGTGTTTCTGCACCAGAGCGTCATCAGTGCTGGGGTCTGATTGATTGCCTTCAGGCTGCCTGCAGATCTTAATGTCTTTGCTGTGTCACAGTAGGATCTGAGCCACATAGGGGGAGTGAGTGCTGGCAACAGCAGCCAACAGGGGGAGGTCGCTGGACTCGATTCTGCAAAACATAAGAGCAGGAGTTGGATACCTTCAACTGATGGGGAAACCATGTCCTGGTCTCTACACAATCGCTTTTGTCAAGTTTCCAGAAACTACTAGCAGGAGGAGCTTGTACATTTCTGATCTTAAGACCAAAAGTTTGCCCAGGCCAGTTCTAAGTTTTTCCAATTTACTAGGTAATATCTACATTTTTGCTTTGCAGAGGTTCAGTACAAAGAAAAGATAATTTATTAGTATAAGGCATTGCAAAGCATGCATGCAATTAAGGAAATAAATTTATACTCATGAAAAAGAATGATTAAACTAAGCAGGTGTGAATTGAAATTTCAAATATAAAAATAACAAGAAACATTAAATAAATTTCAAACATTTTAATAAATATAGTTTCCTAAACTAGTAATTTGTTTAGTGTACAATTATTCTCCGGTACTGTTGGATGTATAGAGCTCCAAAAACCTAAAAAAAAATAGTTGTGGGCGACGATCTAATGTGAGCACCTGCTTCAGATGTTTCTCACTATTATGTTTTTATTAATTTTTCCATTAAGAATAAAGCAAAACTGCACTGCACACAAAATGCCACTTACCCTAATACCATGCCCAGTTCTTTCACGTGCACTCTAGTTTGTCCCTTTAAATACTCTGCCAGCATCTTACTCTTGAAGTAAATTTCCTGCAGCCGATCTTCAAGGTGCATGATGCACTAAAGTGGCGAAGAAGGACAAGAAGGAAGGCTTAGTTTAGGACAGACACGTCTTTGGTTTAAAAACTTTCAGACAAAACACACTCGCTAATGCGACCTACAAAGTTTGGTGACAGGTTGAGTTTGTAGAGCTGGTGGGTGGACTGTAGCAGGCTGGAAACCAGGTTGGACACCAGGACCTCCTTTCCAAGCTTGTTGATGTCGGTAGCTCGTCTCTGACTGCTGGCCACCTGGACTGTCCATTTGTCAGTGTCTGCTATAATGCAGACGGCCTCGGCTATGGGCTCATCCAATACTGAATGCTGCAAAAAAAAAGAATAAAACAAAAAAATGAAAAAAAACAAAAAAAAAACAAAACAATGCAGGCCGTTTGTTATGGACAGACCTTGTTAGTAAGTAATCTGTACTTTTCTTACCTGAACAGCATGGCCTAACTCAGACATGAGACTTTGTCGAAGTTTTTCATCACTGGGCATCCCATGCAGTACGAAGTCTGGCACATAGGTGGGGCAGTAGCCTCCAAATAGAGATCTGCCGAAATTGGCTATACTTGGCTTTGAATAGTTTTCCACCAACTTTGAACTGTGAATTACATTATAACACATTTGGTTGACTTAGAATTTGAGTAAAAAGTTACAGTAAGACATGAGTAAGTACAATTAAGCAACTGGTAAAAGTTGGGGATTCAAAAAAATTATTATCGACAATGAATCGTGATTAATCATGTAACATCAACACCATGTCACCTGTCAGTCAGTTCGTTTACTGTAGACTAACTGTCCTAAGGAGGCTGAAGAGTCTGTTGTGAAGTTGAAGCCCAGAGAAGCGCATTAAGATAGTGTTTCAAACTGCAGAAGTTCCATTTTGGCACGAAATGGAGTTTGGATGCTTGAATTATAACTATATCCTAAATAATTTATAATTCAATTAACTGATTCAAGAGTCACTTTAGACCAGGGGTATCAAACTCAATTTCAGAGTGCGCCGCAATTAAAAACTGGCACAAAGTCACGGGCAAGATTGAATATTTTACAACTGTAAATATTTCCCCTTCAACAGATTATATTAAATACAGGGGTGGTGCATGCGTCTCTCGAGGCTCCTAGCAAGATATCGCTACCCATTCAGTGCCAGCGGAAAAAAAATAAAAAAATTGACTAGGCCCCTTAGTGGCCGGAGCTTGGCTTGCCTTTATCAGTAGCCTTCCCAGATCCTTTTAATGTTTTTGTTTTTTTTTCTTTTTTACAGACCTACAAAAAATGTCTGTGCTACAACCAAGACCATGAATCTTTAATATTACAAATCCTGCCAGTATATGAGGCCTATAAACTGTAGTACATATTTGATATGATCTTGAGGGCCAGACTTTGCGGGCCAGATTTGGGCCCCGGGCCTGAGTTTAACACCTGTGCTTTAGACATAGAGTAAGTCAATTTCTGTAGTGATATTTTCCTTTTTACACATTCTCAGAAAACACAATTGTTAGTTAAAATGTAAGTGAAACACTTGTTGTTTGATGTTGTTGATGCAGTTCCCCTACTTACCCAGGGAAGGGCAGCATCACCTCCTCCTGCCAGTCTTCAGTCTCTTCGCTCTCGCTGTCTCCCAGTGCACTGTCTGAACTTTCGTTGCGTGGTATTTCCCAGTCATTGACAGGGACCACTTTGTGTTTTTGGTCCTCTTTGTTGTTGCCACTTCCCTCGGGCAGAACTGGGACCGTCAACATAAGACCCTGGTCCTGCTCAGCAGAACAGCCCCTACAGCAGCACGGTTCAGAGGAGTCTGTAGACCCACACCTGCACCTTCTCTGAATATCCAACAAAGCATCTCCCTTTCTGCTAAACCCAGCCTGTGTACCCTCAGACCCTAAACAGGGTCCCAGACCCTGGATCTTTACGGCATTCCCGGCAGTGCGACCCGTAAACTCTCCAGACTGTGAGATTCCTGAAGGATCCAACAAGTCTTTGTCCGTGTTGTTTAATGTCCTGGCCTCCTGAAGTTTGGCCACGTCGTCTATTGTCCTCGTCTCCACAGGGTTATCCTGGCTGAAGTACTCGTCAAAATCATCCATGCAACTAGGGTTCCACTTGGGCATCTGTCTGGGTACCCGCTGCATGGCTGAAGCTACCATTGTCTGTTTGGTTTGGTCCTCCATTACACTGCTGCAGCTGGTCTTTGAGTGAGTGAGCTGTTTCTTGTGTTTCTTAATCTCCTCAGCCATCCTCTGTCTGCGGCTCTCTGTGTCTGACTCGGGAGACAAGTCCCCGATAAGGAAAGTGACTTTTGTGTTTGGTTCCCCTTCTGTTAGGGGAAAGCCCACCTTGTTTCCGGACACCACTGGTACAGGCATGGTTGCAGCCGGGTTCCTATCTGGAGGCTTTTTCTCCACAGGAATCCCTGAAGGCCAAGGAACCGCAATTTTGCTGGCTGGGTTCCTCAGTCTCCGATCCATCTCAGTCTCTGTCCCGGGGCTCCTGTGCTCCGAAGGGGGTGTTTGAGTTGGACTTGTAGGGGTTGTGGGTACTGATGAGACAGTTAGTTCAGTCCTTGCCTCTGTATCCACACATATCTGCTCCCTGAAGGGTGAGGCGGAGCCTACAGGCACCACCATCTCCAGTCGAGGTTCTGTAGCTATGGGGCTGCTGGACTCAACGCGGAGCTCCTGAGGTTCATCTTCTGTAGTCCTTAATGCAGCGCTTATATCCTGACTGTTTCCAGTCTGGAGTACACTGCTCCTTGATCCTTGACTCTCACTGCTGTCCTCTTCTTCCTCCTCCTCCTCGTCCTCCTCATCTTCCTCCTCTTCCCTTGGTGCATCTTCAACACAAATTCCCGCCTCACTGTCTGTGTATGTGCTGCTCTGGAGGCTGTTTTGTGAAGGACAGCTGCTGTCCTCTGCCTCATTCTGACTGCTGTCTGCACCAGGGGACAAGTAGTCACCCGTGGGTTTGTGGACAGTGACTAAGACGTAGTCCGACTCCTCCACCTCTCCTTTCCTCAGAGAGGTCGTGATGAGGGAGCCGGGCATGACGATGGCTTCGTCCTCAGCTGTGTCCAGCATGTGTGTCTCCAGCAGCTCCGAGCAGCGGATGAAGTAGGTGAGGACATAGAGAAGTCTCTGGACAAGCTCTTGTCTGCGGCCCACCACCACCGTCCTAGAAAGCCGCACTGGTGAACCAATAGCCCCGTATAGGTCACCTTTGAACACAACAACAAAACAATCACGATCACCACTTAGAGAAAGCCTTACAATCACTCAATAGGAATATTGTCATAATGAAATATATATGTGTATATATATATACATATATATATAGATATAGATATATATGTATATATATATATGTGTATATATATATAGATATAGATATATATGTATACATATATATATTTATTTATTTATTTATTTATATATAGTAATCGTGCGTTTATTTTATTCTCGTGTTATTTGTTAGCGTGCGTTTCTTCGACTTCTTACTTTTGATAATAAAGCATATGTGTAGTTCTGTACCACATCCACAAGGGGTCAGCATACTAACATGAACCGTTAGATTCATTTAATTGAAATCATTCAGGATAGCCTTTCTTCACAAATAGCTTTGTTCAAATAGAAAATTATTGTGCCCCACTATTATTAAAATAAAAGATTAGGGTATATAACGCCAAATAAATCATATAATTCTACTTTAGCTGCTTATTCTACGCACAACAGCTATAATAACTGTGGACAGAGGAGATTATCTGCTCTTCCCTCATCTACCAACATCATAAACAAACAATGGGAGTTTGTGGAAGTGCATCAATCAGGTTGAAGAACAAACATATTTTATGGGACTTTCCCTGGAGCCAGATGCTTCGACAGTTTACTCCTGACTGCGTACGTGTGTAGACGTGTATTTTACGCTCACCGAGCTGCGCCCAAAGCGGGTTGTAAGGGTGTGTCTTTGCCAACATGTCAACACTCTGAGAGGAGTGTTTCTCCAGGAAGATCTTGATTGGAGGCTGTCCATTGGGCATGACGGTGGGAACCCATGCCAAGTGATTGGTCAAGATTGCGGTCAATAAGGCGGGGAGAAATCTGAAATGATAAATTAGGTTTGGTAAGATAAATAAATCCAATTAATTAATCAAGTAATTAATACATTTACAAAAAAGCAGAAAGATTTTCTTGTGAATTCCCAGTTAATTTGTTGTCTTCCTTCAAGTTCTAGTAGCACAATGGATAATGTGTCTGACTACGTATCAGAAGATGCTAGGTTCAAGCGTGACTAGTTCGGCATTCACTTCGTTAAGTTACATAGTGCCCGGTTAGCACACCTTTCTCGAAAAACAGAAAGAGCAGAGTCCTGAGTTCAATTCCCAAGGTTGCTGCTTCTCAGTGGCAGCCTTAAATGAACTGGTGTTGTTGTTAACACAATAATTAATCAAATTGGGATCAATAAAGAATAAACTTAATTCTTCAGCTGGATGCCTTGGTATTGTGGAACCAGAAGACACAAACAAGCACTTGTCCGTTGTTTGTATCATTTGTTCCCATGCCGATACAGCGATAAAAAATTGCATGAACTGTGTGACAGTGACTCGCTTCCCCCTACTGACCACAAGTGTCTACTTCCCTTCCTGCTTCATGACTAATGTTGAAGCACTCTGTACAACAAGTTGTTTTAAAGGCCGCTGTCATCAAAAGCGCCAGTCATGGGACATACACAGAGTCGATGCTTCATGACAAAGACCATGTACCACACAGTGAGAGAATAGATTACCATAGAGATGGAGTTCTATGAGGGCGCAGTTAGCTTGTTAGTCATCAGTCCCAGTGGTAGGAACAGTGACCGAAGCTGTGAAGCAATACCAAAAGTGAAAACATCACTGGGTCCAAGGAGTGATATTTTAATTTTCTGAAGACTCACTTCCCGAGAGGTCATTCTTTAACTGATTTCCGTCTCTCTTTAATCTCCTTTTTAATTAAGAATTAAAAATCAATTTTGGTTTTATTTGTTCACTGTTTGTCATCGGTCTCTGCTCATGTATAGTCCACTTGACCAGATATCTAAAAGGATTAATGCCCTTACTCCTGGTACACAAGCAAGGAAGATTATTTGTTTACTCTCTCTCTGAGCTGCTGAAGTGCAGTATCTCCCGCAATTGGCATTTATTGGGTAGATATTGAAAAAGAATTAGTAATCCAACAACTACTCCGCCCAGTTTTCATTGTCATGCTGTAAACTTTAATTGTTTTACAAATGACATCCACACAATCTCTGTGTTCATGTGATTATTTGAGGGTGGATAAGGCAAGACTGGGAGGTTAAAGTGCTCAGAATCTTTAGATATTAGTCGCAGTAGTGTAGGTCACAGTTTTTATTGATATGTGCTTGAGTATCAACTTATAGCACTTCATTTTAACAAGGAGGAGCTGCATTTATTTTCTTTCGTTTTATTATGACCTAGTGTAACTTTTTTTCCTAAAATAGTAAGTGACTTTGGATAAAAGCATCTGTGAAATGTATTGTAATGCAATTCTTCCTTATCAGTTCGGTATTGTACATGTGTCATGTTCAATAAAGACATCACCAGCCAGTTGTTTTGCTTTATATTGCTTTGCAACTGAAACAATAAGTCGTTACAAACTGCCAGGGATTGTCTCATTCACAGCTCCACTCTGAGGCAGACCAGTAAGTGCGGAGAGGGTGAGACATGCTGTGTGTGTGGAAGAGTGGGAGACAGCCTTTAGAAAGTGTATGTGTGGGACAGAGACTGAATAGCATTTATATGAGTCTCTTTGTGTGGAAGGACAGAAAGATAAAAAAAATTGTTGTTGATGGCTTTTTGTACTTTAATATTACAGAAAAGTCAACAAAAATGTCTTTATGTGTCTTTTCATGACTTGAGTGTGAACTGGATTTAAAAAAAAAAAAAAAAAAAAGAATACTCAACTGGTTCTTGGAGGCCTGCTCCATCAGAAGTGAAAGCTCCCTCATGAACTGACCGCAGAGCTGGTTCTTCTCCGACACGCCGGACATCATAGTCAACCAGACGGGCTCAGCCACCCGAGGCATGGTGTAGAGGTCACAGATGGTCATCCTGGAGATGAGAAACAAACAAGGGGGAGTGAGTGATGAGAGACGGATAGGGCATGGAGAGAATGTATGAAAGAGAAGGAGGGGAAGGAGAGCAAACAGACAGATAGGACAGAAGTGTGATTGTCCCCTTGGGTGAACAAAAGAGATCTCAGTTAACAGTGCTTTGCTGTCTGCAACTGAGACCATGGGAGACCCCGTGTGGGTAATGTGTGTGTGTGTGTGTGTGTGCCTGACATATTCGCGCACACATTCACACAACCTTGTCTGTCATTCTGTGCCCTGAGTGTGTGTCTGTATCTATCTGTATGCGTCTCAAACTGGGCGTTTGTCAATTGAGAAGGAGTGGAGTTTCCATGGAACGTTGGTGAGCATGTCTCGGCCAAGAGCCAAGCTTTGACACACAGGGGCCGAGGGGGATTCTCTGCCGCATGAGGAATTTTATTTAGGGTCCAAAATGGAATGTTTGTATATTAGAATTAGAATTAGAATTAGAATCATCACTTTCTAAGATACATATCAGAATATTATGTTTATTAGTATATACTGTAGTGTAATATATCAAAATGTACTGATGAGACAATGGTTCATGGGTGACATAAAACCTAATAAGATGTAAGAACTAATAACCAGCAATAAGTAATAACAACATAACTTATCAAAACTAACATAATTAATTTTTTACACTCACATTATCTTCTCTTACTCTGAGTTGCTTTATTTTTCATATTTATTATTTTTTAATAATTTATTTCTACTGTAAGATAACTTTTCCTCAGGTTTTAAGTTTTGGATAAAAGCTTTGGCCAAATGTAATGTAATTAAATTAATAAACAATTAGTCCATGTTGTTACTTCTTGTTTTTATGCGAACAAGTATAGAGAATTACTATTAATTATTTTTAGTCACAGAAATACAATTTTACTAATAATATCCTAAAACGTGTTTGTTTACTTTTCTTAATTTTCAAAATTCATATAGCAGACCGGGTTATGACTTGTTTGACTTAACTGACTGAAAATATTAGTTTGGGAGTCAATGGCGGGTTTTAAGGGTTTGGTTAAATATGAGGACCTAGAACAGGTGGGGACAACCTTAAACTGCATTAGCGGATAAAGATTACAATTTATGCCAAAATAGAATGGTGGTGAGTACATTAAGGGGTGTCCAGATCTTTCTTCACAACATTGTTAGAGTTGGAGTAATGATGACTTGTTGTTACAGCGGTATCAAGTCACTCCAAAGAGATTTATTCCTCCCCCCTTGTTGCAAACAAGGCTGTGTATATGTGGTGTTATTAAGCTCCTCTTGACCCCACAGTGTCTGGTGTGGACTGATGAACTGAGAGCCTGTGTGGACGGACGCACGAGACTGAGCCTGTGCAAAATACGTAGGAGTTCTGGGCTCCGCTTCTTTGCAGCAGCTGTCAAGGTTAAAATTCAGGAGCAACGATGTGATCTGAAGTGTTGGACAGTCACATCCATGTTTTGGGCTAAGTGTGTGTTTTATTTAAAATAGTCTGTGTTAAGTGATATGCTGCAAAATTCCATGCCTACACAAAACGTGACCTCAGTAATGGCTGCTGTGACTTCTACGTGCGTGCGCCGCTGCAGAAAAAGCACCTTATCTTTGGCACCGTGTGTGTGTGCACGTCTGACCTCTATCTACGTCAGAGCATTAAGCTCATGGCATTTCTTCTTCTTTCCTTTTGCAATGTTCCATGATGTCAATACCTCTTCACACTGAGGGGTGGTTCACACACTTCATATGTTTATGTTGCCATTTGAAGGTGAGATTTTTATTTATTTTTTTGTTTGTCCTCTGTAACTGCATTTCATCTGCTGGCACTCATGGATTATTTACAATTCTGGTGCCTGTGGCCAGTGACTGAAGTAGATAAAGTTGCCACTGAAGAGGCTTGGGTTGCTGTGGCCCGCTGCCAGCAGGCATATGACTGCAGCAGTGAGGGGACCTTAGACGGGCACGTAACCACCAGTTAGTAGAAGGAGAGGAATACATGTGCAAACATGCAATAGAAAGAGCAGAATGCTTTGAATTGGTTTGCTGACATAATGAGTTAGCATGTATGATTGGATTTTCAGTGTCACTGCACATCAGATAACTCAGTGGTCCCCAACCACTGGGGGGAGGGCCCGGTCCCCGTCCATCAGTGAGTTGGTGCCGGGGCGCAGAGAAATAATGTTTCCTGTTAGCCCCATCTGTCTATTACTTACACTTGATCCATACCCATATCAACAAAAGAACATAAGAATACAATGGCTATTTACATTTACAGGTATATATTTATAATGATATATTTGATTAAGATTTTTTTTCCCTTGGTGAAGAAAACAATGATAAACTAAAAATGAGTCATTGATAAAGACTCAAACTTTGTGTAGTGGTCTGGTAGCAGAAATTTATAGGCTGTTTGCACTTGAGAAATCCCTGTTGTGCCCATGGATAGTTAATAAGGGTAGGAAGATTTTATAGGTAGGTAAATATTTCAGAACACCAGAAATTTAATTTTATTAAGGGGTATTTATCTGCCACAACTCGACCGGTCTGTGGAAATGAGACATTTAACCAGTCTGTGGCACAAAAAGGTTGGGGAAAACTGAGATAACCTATAAAGCAAATGTTAAAATCAAGTCATGTGATCTCCTAATATCTCTAAAACATCTGCGATGGCTGCTTAAATACACAGTCATGCGGTTATTTACACATATTGCAGGGAAATGCAGTGGGGCTAGAATAATCAAACAAAACAAGCAATTAAAGAAAAAAGATGAAGCTCTTTTTTTGCTCTTGCAGCAGGATTTTTTTTTCTTTATTGCGTTGACTCAACCTGATTACTCATGATTAGTTATAATTAATCATGAATAAACTAAAGAAACATTTAACCACAGTCACCATGTAAAGAAAAAGTATTATACTGTAGTGATAAATTAATATTAACTGCAGCAGAGCATTTGACCTGCAGGCCTGGCTCCTGCAGATGAGCTAACTTTATTCCACAGATACTAAGAACTCCTTCTACTTTGCACCCTGAAAGTTGGAGTGTGTAGCAGAGGCTTAAAATAAACAATAACTGCAGCGTATCCAACTGTCGCTGGCTTGTTAGAAAATACTTGGAGTGTTCCTCTCTCATTGACGTCAGAGATAGGTGAAATGCTTCTTATGCTTCTTTAAAAGACCCTGTAGCTGATCAGTGTCAGATGTTACCTGGAAAAAACCCTGTCTCACAAATGTGCATTTGGAATGACATGCATGCGTTAAATAGTTTTCAGATCATTAAAGCTGCCCATAAGGTAGTGACATGAATAACAGTGTCAGATATGGGCAACCCTGTGACCTAGTCTTCTTTTCTGGCTGACCTGACTTTCCAGACATTTGCTTTAACATAGTATAGATTGCATCATTTTTATATTCCAAACCCTCACCATAGATATAAGTGATTTATAGCATAACAAAAGAAGGTGCTGTGTTGTTTTAAAAGAAAAACAAAATCTGTCTGTGTCAACAAAACCGTTGCCCAACCTGAACTCATTGAGTCCATCCACCATTCGGCTGTAGGCCAAGGCTCGCTGGCTGGTATCAGCTGACCGTCGACTCATCTTCATGGCCTTGAGAGTGACATAACACACACAGAGACATGGTTTAAGGATTTTTCTTGGCACAGAAGCTGAAAAACAAAGCCACGAGAAGGGTGGAGCCTGAATAAGGGAGAGGTGAAGTAAGTAGCAGGGCAGGCGGGCGGAGCTCAGGGTACGACTGCACGTCAGTCTCAGCTATGGCTGTGCCAGGGAACAGAGCTGCAGATATAAAGGGTATGGCGGCTGAACACTTAATCTGACAGCAGGTCTGCTCATTACAAAGGGCAACCGTGGGCGTAGGGTTTTCATTTAGTTTCTATTTATAAACCTCTCATCTGAAATGACATGTCTATCTGTTGAAACGTGTCAAACCACAAGGAGTCAGGAGCTAAGCAAAATTATATATTTTATCTCCATCCAAAATCAAAATTGTAAGGGCATCCCAATACTCTCACCTGTTCAATAGCACTCTTGAGTTTGTTCATGTGGCTTTCGAAGAGAGGAAAGTGGGAGAAGAAGAATTCCTGGAAGCGGTTGTTTTCCTCTGGATTGACTGACAACGTGAAGATGACCCCAATGGCGATTTTCTTTTTCCGGGCTACACCTAAGCTTGGCGCCCCACTTTCATCAGACATGTTGAAGCTTTCTTCTACCGACCTGTTAGTACAAACAATATTCAGACAAATATACCAATACAAATGCAGGTTTAGTATCCTACACCTTTTTTTTCAGGAAGTACAATGCTTGTCGTATGGGGTATCACCAAACACATTATTCTTTTTCTTCCAAACAAAACATTTATTTTTTTCACTATGTGTTTTGAACACATTTTTTCTGTGTGTAATAAAATAGTTGCAAATAGATATCTTGTGCAACACAGACGTAAAAACACCTAAATACTTCTGTGAAGAGGCTAGAATCTACGGGAAGAGCTGGTTGTTTTGGTAGCATGGGTTTGTAAACAACAAAGATGTTTTGTTGTTGGACTCCAGCGCTTGAAAGATTAGGTCACTCAGACGGTGACAGCTGTGATTACAATGTCATAGACAACACAGGGACTGGTCCAAATGCTTTATGCGGGTTTGTTTACTGGTATTTACTACCTTTTTATGACCAAAGCTCTGCTCGTGACAGGACAAGAATCAAATGTTTTGCATTACTAAAGGTGCATTCCTATTCCTAAGTTGTGAATACATTTGTCTTTGACATAAAATGGTGATAATAAAGAATAGATGCAGTATAATTCAGTTCTTGGGTCAGTATATGTTGGAAGTTCCTGACGCCTCTGTCTTTACATCTGAAGGATCAACAGAGTAAAAAAAAAAAAAATCTTTTCCTAAACCTTCCTAAAACATGTTAGCGTAATTACTGTAGCTCACCATCGAGGAAAAACACCATTCTCCAGGCTGGTGGTTATGCTGCGTAGCCATCTGCGCTGGTAACTGGACGCACAGCTGCTGGGTTGGGAGGAGCCCGGAGATGGAAAGGGAGTGATCAACAGGCTGCTGAGAGACGCTGATGGAAGGAAGAAGAAGAAAACAATAGGGGAGAAAAGCAGAGAGAGTTAGAAATAAATAATTCAACAACAGCAGCAAAGATAGGAATGCTTGCTCATTCCCAATCATAACAGAGCCAGATGTGCACACACGTACAATTATATATTACTTCTTATTTTAAAAGTAATATCTAACATTGTCTAAAAGATACTTATTGTATCTTGTAGCTTTACACCATGACATAACACATCAGCGCACAGATCTCACACGTACCACAACTTAATGAGAGGATTATTTACAGCCCAGAGAGCAGGCAATGGTCGACACTTACATGAGCCTATTAAGACTGTGCCTGATCTTGTGGGTAGGGAACGTAAGGTGAGCACAGTGCAAGAACCGGGTAGTGTTCTGTTTTCCTTGCAACAGGAAATTTAAGTTTTTTTTTACCATAACTCCTCCAATTCTGTATAATGTCAAAAGTCTGAGACTATTAAATTCACAGGACACTCTAAATTTTAAAGTTTTGTACTTTTGAAGTTAATTCTCTCTGTTCCTCAATAGCCTTGACACAAATAAGTGAATAAGTCAAATAAGCCTTGACACAAGTAATTAACTGCTTAGGGCTGAGGCTTAAAGGTCAATCGAGGCTTTGATTTCCACATTTTTAACCTACCTGATCTGGCAATACCGCTGTCCCGCTCATCGCAGGGTCCACGGCCAGGCATGTCCATAGGGTGACTGCGTCCTGGGGGAAAAAAAAAAAAAAGAAAAACAGTTTGAAAAAGATCATTAAAAGCAGGTGGTGAACACCGAGTTACGCATTTCCTTAGCTGCTTGCCATTTAATATCCTTCTTTGCTTCCTAGTCCTAAATTACAAGATGTAACCCTGCAAGAGTTTCATTATATTTTATGGATCTAACTCACTGATGAATGTTTGCAGCATATAACACATGTATGTGATGGTCTTCAACACAAACCCAGTCTAAATTATCACTTAACGCCCTCTGACTTAAGAGAAGATACGGCGTGTGATGAAAAATAAAATATTTATATTCAACTCTGGAGTTAGTATGCCGCGGGGAAATAGACTTATTTAATAAAGGTTGCAAACACAACACGCACACACACATTTGAACCCTTTTATCAGTTTGCAGACCTGACATTGGCACAGCCTATGTGGCAGGAAATGTCTTAAGGAAGCACAGTGTTGTTACAACATCCTGCTGACTGACAACACAGTGTTCCCATTTGCAAATACCACTGTGTGACAACACTGTTACAAAAACTACAAGGCAAAGGGTTTTTTTCTTCTAATTGTCTGCAGTACTAAGGGGGTAAATGGATACATATAAACTATTATGTAATGTATTCTATAGCAGAGAGACCATGGTGGTCTGTCCGTCTGTCTGCCAATCATGTATTTAAGGGTACAAAGCCCTTAAAGTTGGCATGGCATCTTGTTCAGACACTTATGCAATGTTGTTACGGTCCTAAAGCGCACTCACACACCTCCATACCACACAAACGGCTTTGTCATAAAAAAGAATGCAACGCCTCATCAATCATCTCCAAGAAGCCTTTCTCTTTCTGCAAAATAAAAGATTGTACCATTCCTGTTTAAAAGGTTCTTTAGTACAGGTAGACCAAAGTAAAAATGCATATGGTATATGTGTACCTAAATAACTTTTGTATATTAATATGCACTGACTAATTTTTTTATGAATCGTACTTCCTCGGGATGTGTACATTGTGTTGCCAGCATACAAACTTTAGAAGGTCAGAATGTATTCATTTTTAACACTTAAAAATGCAATACAAACGTATTCATCTGAATTATAACAACTTTGTACAACTTTTTAAAATAAGCTGTATAAGTTGTATAAGTTGGTTACGTTTTCAAATAGACTGAAGCTGCTGTTAAGACATGATCAGTGTAAAATATGAAGATGAATGACTGAAATTTTAAACTAATCACAATTTTATTTTAAAAAATTGTCTCATATTTGTTTGATGAATAAAATGCGAGTCAGACTTCAACAGATATGACGTTGAATTTAGCATTTTTAAAAGATGGTTAAACATACGGGCTACTGGACATACTGGACATCATTATTGATAAACCTTCTCATGTTTAATATTTAGGGCAGTGGTCCCCAAACACTGGGCCGGGGACCAGCACCAGTCCGTGGGTGTATTGGTGCCGAGCCGCAGAGAAATGTTTTCTTTTGGCCCCATCTGGCTGTTAACTTGATCCATACCAATATCAACATAAGAACTGAACAATAGAATGGCTAAAATTCCATCATCAATAATGCAACTATATCTGATTAGGAAATATTTCCTCAGTGAAGACAACAACAATATACTCAAAATGACGGAGTCATCGATACAAGATTCTAACCTTGTATACCGGTCCGGTAGCAGAAAGTTATAGGCAGAGTTAATTTGGGTAGGAAGATTTTATAGGTAGGAAAATATTACGGAACACTGTAAATTAAATTTTATCAAGGGATATTCAGGTCCATGAAAGTAGACAAGACATTTAACCGGTCTGTGGCACAAAAAAAGTTGGGGAACACTGATTTAGGGCACATCGGTATCATGCATCTGCCATAATAAAAAAAAGCAGTTGTAACAAGTAAGTGGAAACCAGCCGTGAGCCACTGCTTAATGTACGTTCATAGCATAGACCCTGCATCATTGGACAGGTATCACTCAACTGCGAAGGAGAACACAAAACCAAAAGATAGACACAGAGCTGTGAAACCATCCATGTGACCACTATGCACCCATGCAACTCATAACTACAAGTGCAACACCAATGGAAGCCTGGCTCAGACCACACCAGCAGATATATAAATATATATGACTCTGTTTCAGACGATCTCATGGAACATTTAAAGCCAATGATGTAAGCACAATTATTATATATTTCACGTTAGCCGTTAAAAGTATAATTTTTGTTATGTTTTTTTCTCTCTTACACAACACAACAAATATATCTGCTGATATAATTTGAACCATGCTATAGTATAGACAGGTAGTGGTACTTCATGCTTCACCACACAAGCATGCAACAGCTGGCGGTCTATCACTACTGCATTTGCAACCCCAGCCGAAAACACACACATTTGTGACTGGCACACAACAGCCATGGCCAGTCTTTAAGTGCCAACCTGAAAAGAAAGACGCGCTTTTGATGAGACGGAGAGGGCCCTGTTCAGAGAAGGCCCGGCGAGGGCTGCAGAGCTGAGAAAATCCTGGGCGGCACAAACAAAAACACAGAGAAGAAGAAAGAAGCAGGGCAGAGGGTGGGAGAAAGGATAAACAAAAACAACATCAACAACGGTTAGTGAATGAGAAAAAGGGCCTCCTCTGACTGGAGCAGAGTTATACACATGAGGTAGGTCAACCAGCAAAAGCGACAACAGGAAGGCTAGCATCGCTCACAGAAAACACAGTAACAAATAAGGAAATTATACTTTAAGTCTTCACATCAGAAGATGATATTTTCTGCCTTTTCTGTGAGGATGACAGAGAAATGCACAAACAGGACATAACCTTTTGGCAGCTCTTCACCTCAGTAATGTAGTCCTGCATATGTAAAGTGTTTGAAAGTGATTATATGTGGATATAATTTATCACTCAATCTGACAATACTGTTTTGGATAGTTCCCTGGATCATTTTCTGTCTGTTCACTGTCTGTTAAGTAAGACGAGGAATGACTGCATCTGACAACAAAATAAAAAAATATATAACTAAATTTGAGGTTTGTGGTTGTAATGAATGTAAAGAATGCATGTTAAATAATACCTTGTCTTTAATGAGCTAAAAGGGCGAACTATTGTCATTTACCTATGTTCCCTAAGAGACTGTTGGCCCCAGAGCTGTGATCTGGCTTCGGGGTGTTGTTGTCCTGGCCATTGAACTCCAAGCTGTCCTGTAACCTGTTTGGTTTTAATTGTAGGTGTAAGAACAGTAAAGACACAATACCACAGAGTTAACTTGAATGTGTGGAATGAAAACTGATATTGGATAAGGCAACTTCTATGAGAAGAACTGAGGGAATGTCTGCTTACGTGTTGAGACTGCCGTACACACTGCCTCCAGTCCTGGCCGTGAAGACCTTACTCAGCATCAGCTGAGGTGGTGATCTGATATCAGGATAAGAAAGGAACAAAGATCGTCAACCTGCCAGCTCAGCTCATGTGATTTTTCTCCCAATGCCACAATTTTTTTGTTTTGCCCTGTTTTTCCTTCTTATTTCAGCAGTTATTTCTTATAAAGGTCATTGAGAATCAGCAACTTAAAAAACGATGACACATAAAAGAAGCACAATTTTCTTTTTACCTGATCTGGTGAATTTTCAATGTTGAGCCTTTGTAGCTCATGGCCACAGAGCCAAACATCATTTCCCCCAACATGGTCACATCGGAAGAACACCTTGAACCCTGTGTGCAAAAATTTACAACCTTAAACTATTATTTCCTCTAATATTAAATTGTTAAATTATTTTGCACTCATGAACTGCATGTATTGCCTGTTTAAATTCACAATACAAGTACTTGTAGATTTGGAGTTCCACATCTGAAGTTCTTTAGCTAAGGCTTTGACCAATTGCACAAAGACTGAGTTAAATCTGCATACAGATGGCACAGCTCAATTAAAAAATTAAACAATATTGTTTTTGCCAAGTTAACACAATCTGCTAAACAGAAAGTGAGCAGAGCATTAGCACCACTGCCCCATTTCACCGGAAAAAAACGTAACCAGTTAGGAAGATGGACAGAGTACTACCTGATATCGGAGGCCATGCTCTTTGGTGTCCTTGTTATCAGAGGTGGAAGAGGAAGAGCTGTCCAGGGAACTGCTGCTGCCACCTGTTGGACGGAGCTGGCAATATTTCCCAAACATCTTCACCTGGCCCTGGGTGTTCTATAAAAAAAAAACATCACAAGTGATCAAGTGTACAGAGCTTCACACATGGGACACATGTTAAATTACATGCTCACTGGTACAAGTGAATAGCGGCAACAAAGAGTCACAGACTTATTAAGAATTGCATAGGGATCCATGTTGTGCTCTATTGCTGCTATTTATTGTAAACCATTTTTGTCATGTCCTATTTGCTTGAGTCCAAATGATAAAAAAGATCATTCTCAGTTTCAAAGCAAATCCTTGTAGAAACAAAATAAACCAAATTGAGACACAGAAATGTGACCCAGTGAAACTTGTGTACACAGCAAACTTAGTTGTGAGCTCAATCAGCCTGTGTCATGTGCCTTCCTAACTTGGCAGCCTATTGAGGAGGAATGCATTGGGTGTGTGGGAATTGAGGGGGGAGGGTGTGAATGTTTGTGTACTCTTCACCAAAGCTCTTGCATTGGCGCACTTGAAGTCCCTCTTGCTAATAAAGCTTACAGAAAACAGAGGATATTACTTGTTTTCCAGAGGACTTTGTCTTTTGTTTTTTATTATATATATATATATACACAATAACGTAGATGTAACCACTCTGATTCACTGATAGTAAGTAGTCTACATGGGCGTGTGTTCCTGCATGTGTGTGTCCACTGCAGTGCAGCACCAAGTGTGTACACAGGAGCCAGCAGCATGTGACTGCCAGTCATATGATCCTTTCAGGAACTCGTGAGCAAGCAGGACTGCAATCATCGCCTCACTCCCTCCCCCATCTCCTCCTCCTTTTCTCCTTCTCTACCTCCCTCCCCCTGTCTGTCTCTCTACAGCTCAACTAGAATGTCTTCTGTTTTTTAACCTAACCCCTGTCCACCAAAACCCTCAGGGCCATCACATGACAGGTCAAAAGTGATGTAGGAAAGACAACAGAAAAAAATAGTTCCTTTAAATTTTTGACATTTTCCATTGGGCCTGTAGTAGTGATATGTACACTTTCATTGTGAGTGGGAGGCCACCATGCTACTTCTCTTTTAGAGTATTAACTTTAAACAGTCCAAGGATATATGGAAACATTCAAAAAGGAAAATAATAAAAAAAAAACTCCATCTAAACTTATTCCTTTTAATGATAGTGACCCCCTTCACACTGATTCAAATGGGGGTTCGAGCTGTGGGGTGTGCAGATGTCATGTGAGGATAAAAGAATGCTACTTTGACACTCAGCTGAGGCCATTATTACTGGAGATAAGAGAACCAAAGATGAAGAGAGCGCTCGAGGCTATGAGGTAACGCAAACGTATCAGACCTCATTTACACATATCGTTGTTTATACGTTGAAGCTGAAAAATGCTGCTGATTGGATCACAATTTGTGAGACACATTATTTGCTCTACAAGCACGGCCAGACACACAGGTGGTGGTAGTCAAAACAAATGTCTGTCATGTTTGAAGTCTGTTGTTGTCTACACCATGATTTAATGACAGCGTCAGCAGTAAAAAAAAAAAAAAAAACTTAACCTTGCGTTGTTCTAATAGGTGTGTTGACAATTCACCAATGCAGCAGATACTGGCAAGAGACTACTCAAAAGTACCTATGTATGGTGCAGGAAATAGCCCTACAATATGATGTGTTAACTGTTCTATGAATTATACTGTATGTATCACGCTGTTCATGTCACATTTCTTAATTATGAACATTAAGCAGCAACAGTCTGCCACTT